>ML783038.1:135236-166022 GCA_009831015.1 Picea engelmannii | reverse complement strand
GTAGGTCAAGTATATGGTGTCTCGTGAGGACCCCACTGGTTGTCTTGGTATCATCACGCAAGGGCCCTCCTGTTGCTCGGTCCTGTCTTTTGAGGTTGAGGAAAGTTTTGAGGAAGGTATTATTCTTGATGTTAAAGTTAAGGAAGGTATGAATATATGATATCTCATTCACCAAGTTGTTCACATGTTGAAAGGTATGTTTTTCTTTATATTTTGAGGCTTGTATCTTTGAGGTTTTGGCATATTCTTTGAGGCATATATTGGAGGTTATTCCACATGTTTGAGGCATGTCTTGGAGGTTTTTCAATATGAGGAATATATTGGAATTATTGGCACATTATTAAGACATATCTTGGCATATGGTTTGATGCATATCATGGTGATTTTGAGCACATGATTTGGAGGATATTCTTGGAAATATTGGAATAAGCTATATGTGATTATTGGATTGGATCTAGTTTTGATGATGGTGATGTATAAGTATTAGTGACAGTAACAATTATAGGTTGAGTCTGCCATTTATATTCAAGGGAGGAAAGAAGGGGCAAGGAAAGGGGGTTGGAGCCTCCTTCCAGTTGGAGCTAGAGAATTTATGGAGATGTAGCTTTTTTTCAGGATGAATCTTGTAAACAAGGGGTTGGTGCCTCCTTCTAGTTGGTGCTAGAGAATTTTTTAGGTTGGTGCCTCCTATGAATGTAATCTTCTAATATATAAGGTTTTTTTTTTTGGTTTTGTCCCATTTGGGTTTCCACATAAAATTCTTGTGTACTGTGTATTTGTGGTTATATGTTTATGGTATCTTGAATGAAATCATAAGTGATAAATTATTGATATCTTAAATGATTACATATTGTGATTAAAAATGGTAAAAAGTTCTTAATATTGAATCACCCCCACCTCTTAGTTTTAGTGAATAATCCAACAATTGGTATCAGAGTAGGTCCTTCAAAAACAATATAATCACTAGAAGGTAGATCATGGAGTATGTTAGAACTGAGAGTCTCCCTCAGACTACTAGAGGATAATACTAGTGCCCATCATATATGTTTTTAATGGTAAATTTATGATAGAGTGTCAAATGGATAAAACTCAGCATAGAAATGCTCAAACAAAAATATTTCTAGGAAAGATGCATAATCAAGTGAGGTCTTGGCTAACTTCAGTCAGTGGTTTAAATAAAAGTGTGGAAGGATGGAAGACTTTAATGAGAAGGATGAATAATTCTACTATTATTATTAGGCTTTACTAGCAGACAAGTGAAAAACAATATCAAACACGAGAACTTCTTGATCTAAAATTTAAAGCACTTATAATAATTACAACAACATCACAATCAATCATACATTGTAACACTGCTATAATATCTCAATTGAATCATTCAATGATGAGAAAATTAGAGTAAGAAATAAGTAATATAATGGAAAATAAAGTTGACTTCTATTAGGAAAAATGTCTCAGATCTCATACATAAAACCAGAGTCTAGCACTGTTACATCAAAAAATTACTTTAGGGAGTCTATGCTCAACAATTCGAACCCAAAAATTTCCTCATAATTTTGCATTTATAGTCTAATCAATGATTGAAAGCATACAATTCAAGATGGATCCTCTAACCTAGGATTCTCCCACTTAAAACTGAAAATCTTACATCTGTACAAGTGGAAAAAACAAACTGCTAAAATAGGGACAATGTTGGAAACCATCCTAACACCATAATA
The DNA here is from genome assembly GCA_009831015.1 of Picea engelmannii. NCBI lineage: Eukaryota > Viridiplantae > Streptophyta > Pinopsida > Pinales > Pinaceae > Picea > Picea engelmannii. The sequence goes on along the minus strand of ML783038.1, from coordinate 164,304 downwards.
TTTTCTTAGTGATGTGCCCCTTGAGTGAATCTCCTTCATTTCCATGTGTCCACCAAATCCAAATGACCTCCAATAATTTGTGCTAAGCTCCACTAGCCACCTGGTGACCGTTGATTCTCTTAAAACCCATTAAAACAGGAATTGGCAGCGAATCCTGAAGTGCTCACTGTATCAGCCAGTTCGTAGTGGATTTCACAGTGAATTCTATAGAGAATTTTGCAGCACCCGATTGTGTAGACTATTTCACAGCAAATTCCATAGCAAGGTTCCTTTTTCTATCTGTCTAGGTCATTTCGCAGTGGATTTCACAGTGAATTTGCAACTTCTGTATGTGTAGATAATTTTGCAGTGCCAGGCACTACAAAATGTCCTGTAGTTGTCCTGTAGCTGTCTAATCTGAGATTGTAAATATCTGTTCTTCCTGTATAGATTTCTAAGTTTCCTATGAAGGGTCATAAATATCTTTTCTGTAAACCTGGCCAGATCAATGGCTTCCTTATACATATCCATAAGATCCTTCAACTTTTTCCTCTCACCCAACCCTTCTTTCTTCAGGTTAGCAACCTCCTTTCTGGAATCTCTGAGTTGTCTAATCAATCTTTTGAAGGTAGGGTTCTCAGGGGGAGTAGTTATGTCTATGACTTCAATGTGATTTTTAGCAGTCTCAATTTTACCCTTATCCTTCCTCTTGACATGAGCTTCTATTATGACCTCTTTTTCAAAAGTTTCCTTCTTGGATGATGACCTGGTGAAGGGCCTCCTAGCTCTAGTATCAACTGCAGTAGTAGGTGGGGGGAAGAGTAACTTTCTCCCTTTTTTTCTTATGGTTTTAGCTGAGGGAATTTTTGCTAATTTAGGAGCTGGTTGGGGTGAAAATTCCCTTTGAGGAGAGTGAAGAGGTCCCCCTTCTTCTTCTTATTTTTCCTTAAGAGCCTCATCATCTTTAGAAATGTTTTTTCCCTTTCTATTTTTACTTGTCTCTATGTGAACAACACTATTAGCTTGCAAAGGGATCTTCACCTTAGATTGAGGAGTAGGGGCTACATTTAATTGCAGATGTGCAGAGGAAATGAATTTCTCCCAAGCTATGTTTATTTTCTTTAGCTCCTCCATCACAAGAATCCTAATCAACCCTAAGTGGAAAAAAATTGTGTCCACAACCTTGGACTTGGCTTGGACCCTGTCAACCATTTTCCCCATACTCCTAGAGAAATAGAAATGTAGGTTCATTAGGTCTTTTCCTGTGAAGTGCAACAAAAGTGTAATGCGGTATTGGTAAATACTATTAAATCTTCCCTCATAGGTAAAATATCATTAGATCAACTTTAACATCTTGTCAAATCCCTCAACCAAGTGGCTCCTAGGAAGTCCCTTTGATAGGTTATCTCCCGACATTCGTTTTTAGGAACTCTTTAGAGAAGGCTGCATTAAGATTCATGGATTTAAACCATATTTCACCAATTTTAGGTATCTCAGGGGTTTCTTCAATGGTGGCTTCAAATACCTCCATTTCAAGGGTTCCCACCTTGGTTTTTGTTCCATCAAAATTTAAGGCAAACTCTCTGGCTACCTCAGGGTGTCCCCTTTGCATATTCTGACATAAATTTAAACATCCAACTCTCTGGAAGACCTCTCTAATCATAGTTTCAACATCAAATAATTGCATATCACAAGGCTCTGTCTTAACTACACTCCCACCCTTGTGAGACTTTTTATGTTGTGGTGTATCCATATGTTATAAATAGGAGGAAAAACTCTACAATAATCTGAGAGATATGAGAGGGAAAACAAGGAAAGAGGTATCAGGGTTTGAATGATGGTGTTTTTCAAAGATGGCTTCTTTGAAGGCTTCATATATTTTCTTCCTATCTGGCTTTTGATTTTATGAAAGGGAAACTGATGGATAAGAAGGAATAAAACTCTTCAGGAAAATGGATATGCAAGGAGGAAGCAACTGCCAAAGTTTTAGGCTAACATTTTACCATCATTTGTAGGGTCATCATCACTTTGATCAGTAAGGCTCTTTAAATTTCCAAAGCAGACCGACTTTATAATTGAAACAACAATTGAAAATTTAAAGAAATCAGTTGATACATGCTATGTGATACGAGGATAAAAATGTTGAGTTTTATGCACAGGTTCACAATGCTAGAATAGGGGATCTATAGCATAATTCATAGCAAATTTTGCATTATAACAACAAGGCCAAGAAGGAGATAGGCACAATGGATTTGACAGGGAAGAATTTATCAATTGCGGTAAAAGAAGCTAAAAATACTGTAACTAATGAGAATTGGTGATAGAAAATGTTAAAGGGGCAGGTTGGTGATGTGGACCATCAATTCGCAATGCCCAGGAGGGGAAACATAAGCATAGTCTTAATCTGATATTCAACAGATCTCAAAAAACTCAAGGAGTACTTGGACATTGTGGATTGATAGTAAATATGTTTTAGATGGTATGAAACCACCTGCAACAACTCTAACTTTCAATTCCCCTTTTCCAGCCAGTCTGTAGTAGATTCCTCGACGCCTGTCTAAACTTATGAGTTTCTGCAACGCCGAACTAGGAGAAAAATTCAAATATTTGAGAAAATAGTTAGACAACCTTAAATGACTAAATACCAACTTATTTCCCTTAAATCGTGGATGCTGAAAACAAGGAGATCGACTAACAAAAGCCTCATAAGTGAAATAATGGTAAAGAGGGAATATGTACTCAAGATGTGGTATGAAAAGTCCTAATGAGATGGTAGTGTACTAAAATGACTTTGATTTGACCTTCTAACGGGTAGAGGGAGAGAGTGGAGGGATTTAAGCGCATAGTGGAAGTAATGACATGTTAGGCTAGTGGTGGAATAAGAGTGATGGTGATAACTATCTAATTGTGTGATGAGATGAAGGTATAAACCAAAGGTATGAACTAAAGGTATGGGCCAACATTCAACCTTAAAGTTATTTTTTTCTAATACCTAATAAAACCATAAGGAGAAGATTGAAAGTAACACTTAAACAAGACTAAGGATAAAAATAAAAAACCTAAGGATGGAATTGACCCATAACAACTTAATGTGATAATAGAGTGCACTAAAAATGGAACACCATTGTTTCATGGTAATAACTATGCCTTGTAGACAAGAAGGATGAAAATGTTTGTGCAAGCACAAGGATTTAATGTCTAACAAGCAATAGTAGAAAAATACAAGGCACCTACCACTCCCCCAATGGATAAATATGGAAATAAACTTAGTGAAAACAATTCAAAGGCTAAAAATGCTATAATGAGTGGCCTGGATAGTTCAGTATATGTCAAAGTTGTGCATTGTGACTTTGCAAAGGATATTTGGGATAAACTTCAAAATCTTCATGAAGGAGATGCCAAAGATAAGGGGCCAATATTCAAACTTATATAGGTCAATTTGAACAATTAAAAATGAAATAGGATGAAGATATTGCTACTTATTTTCTACGAGTTGATGAAATAATGAAGCTATGAAAGGATTAGGAGAAGAAATTAAAGATCTGGTAATTGTTCAAAAGGTACTAAGGTCTCTTCCAATGAGATTTCATCCTAATATTTCATCCCTAGAAGAAAAAGCATATCTCGCTACATTGAGCATGGACGAGCTACATGGAATAATTAAATCTTGTGAAATGAGAACATAACAGGATAATCCATCCAAGAAGAAAGCAACTTCCAAAGCATCTGAGAAGACAAGAAAGAATAAGAAAAATTCAAAGTCAAACTGCAGCTGCAACGATGATTCAAATGAAGATGAAGAAATAGCCAACTTCATGAGGAAGTTGAAGAAATGAAATGGAAAGTACAAAGGTATGCTTCCTTTTAAATGTTTTAATTGTGGTAAGATTTGTCATTTTGTTGCTAAATGTACTTATGATAAGAATGTAGATAGTGATGAAAAATAATCTTCGAAGAAAAAAAAGAAATATTAAAAAAGAGATAAGAAAAGAAACAAAAAAGAATTTCTTCAAGAAAATCCTCTACTCAAGAGAAGACAGTTCCTCATATGATGAGGATGATGATAATGACAATGAATCAGAAAGAGTTCTCTTTATGGCATTGGAAACTCAACAAAATGATAAAGAATAATATGAAGAAGAAGGTGAAGTAGATATTGAAGCAGAAGCAATCAATGCCTTAAGTGAGCTAAAAAGAGAAAGGAAGAAAAAAAAGTCACTCAAGGAAGAATTGATCAATATAAAGGAGGGTTTTCACAATCTGAACAAAAACTTTGAAGAATTCCAACATATGATTATAAATCTAAAGGTCCAAGTAGAAGAAGCTAGAAGGATTGAAGAAACACTAAAAAACCAGTTGGAAGAAAATGAGAAAATGAAGGACAACTTGGAAGCATAAAAGTCTAACTAAGAAAGGAACTTCATAAGAAGGAAATGCAACAAAACAACAACAAAATATTGGATGAAATCATCAGCATTAAAAGGCCATACTATGACAAGTCTGGACTAGGATACAAACAAATGCATACTGATAAGGGTTCAAGCTCCATGATGATAGAAAATGAATCATAACAAAAGAGTTATGCATAATTCATCAAAGGTCCCATCAGGAAGGAAAAATGCAAGTCTTCAAAGGACAAAATTTGTGTAATGGAGAGAACTCAAGAGTAATATTATAGAAGAGATGCACCACCTAGAAGATCCATAACATAGAATCAACAACCAAAAATGGAAATAACTCAATAAGAAAATTACATAAGAGATGCACCACCTAGAATATACCCCACACGCAAATACCAAAATATTTTTCTTGGTTTATGTTATTCCTGTAACAATTTTGGACACAAGACTATAAATTGTAGAGCCTATGCTAAGAGAAGAAACAACTATGAAGGCTACTTTAGAAACAATCATCTACGAAAGCCTCATGAAGTGTATAACATAAAATATAATAATTTTGGCTCATTAAATAATGAAGTGGAATGCTACAAATGCAACAATTTTGTCACATAGCCAAATATTGTAGGTTTATTGTTCCTCTAAGGGAACTAAACCATGATTTTAACAGTTATGTAAAATAACAATCAAGGATATGGAAAATGAAGTAGGATAACCAAAACATTGAAGAATGTTCGATTACTCTACAATCCCAAAGAATAAAAAATGATTGGTACATTGACAATGGTTTTTCAAAGAACGTGATAGGTGACAAGGAAAAGTTTGTAACTCTAAAGAAATAAAGATATGGATCAATTTCTTTTGGCAATGATAACTCAACCAAAATTATAGGAAAAGGAACAATCAATCTTGGAAGAAAATATGCCATGGAAAAAAATTTCCTACTTGTCGAAAACATGAAGCATAATATGATAAGTGTGAGTCAAATGTGTTACCAAGGACACACACTTCTATTCGACTCAAAGAAAAGTGATATAAGGAAAGAAGGATCATGGAAGTTGGTGGCAACAACAATAAGGACTCCAAACAATATATACATCTTAACTGAGACCGTAAAGGAATTATGTTGCTTGGAAAAGGAAAAGGAAAGTTGGTTTTGTCACAAAATGATGGCTGAAATTTAACAATCTTGTCAAAATCAATGAAAAGGAAGCAGTAAGATAAATGCGTGAAATTTCAAATTCAACCAATACTATGTGCAAGCACTGTCTACATGGAAAACAAACAATATCTGAGTTCAAAACAAATGAATGCTCTACAACAAAACCATTGGAGATTGTACAAATAGATCTATGCAAACCAATAAGAACAAAAAGGGTTGAATGATGAACAATACTTCATTATACTTATTAATGATTATACAAGAATGACCAGAGTCTTCTTTCTCAAGAAAAATTCAGAGGCATTCGAATGTTTCAGGATATTCAAAGATATGGTTGAAAATGACACTGATTTGAAAATCAAGTGCTTGATATCAAACAATGGAGGTGAGTTCACATCAAAATAATTCATGGACGTTTTTGAAGATCATGGAATAAAAAGGAAATTCTCAGCAGCTAAGACACCTCAAAAAAATGGATTCGTTGAAAGGAAGAACATAACTTTACATGATATGGTCATAACCATGTTGAAATATTCCAAGTTGGGTGATATCTTTTGGGCACAAGCAGTACATACAGTATTTCATATAATGAACATAGGAATGATTAGAAGTAATAATGACAAGACCCCATATGATTTGTGGAAAGGAAGACAGAAAAACGCCAAACACTTTAGAGCGTTTGGAAGAAAATGTTACATAAAAAAAGAAGATACTAATATTGGAAAATATGAGTCTTGAGTTGATAAAGGAATATTGTTTGGATACTCAAGAAAAAGAAAGGAATACAAATGATACAACCTAAGGCTCAACAAAATAGTGGAAATCATCAATGTAAATATTGATGAAACAAATGTGTTGAATACTAGAGAATAAAGAAGAAATTTAAAAGATCAGAGAGCATGACTAAAAGAAGAATAAGTAAAAGAAGAAGAAGAAGAAGTAGAAGAGAAGGAACTAGAAGCATAGGAAGAAAAAAAAGAATATAATTAACAAGGTCTCGAGACACCTAATCACTGGTGTCAGAAGAATCATCCACCAGAACAAATTATTAGGGATAAAATTGTAGGAATAGAAACCCGAAGAAGTAAATAAGCACCATAACATAAACATCTAGCACTACTATCCATAGTTGAACCAAAAAAATTTGAGGAACTCAGCGATGATGAACATTGGATCAAGGCCATGAAGGAAGAACTAAATCAAATGGAGAAGAATTAGACATGGGAACTGGTTCCAAGACCTAAGGATAAAAAAGTGATTGGTAAAAAATAGGTGTTCAGAAACAAACTAAAAAATATGGCCAGGTAACTAGAAACAAGGCAAGGCTAGTATGCAAAGAATATGCTCAAGTTGAAGGAGTATATTATGAAGAAATGTTTTCTCTCATTTCTAGAATGGAACTAGTCAGAATAATCTTGGCCTATGAATGTTCCAAAAGGATTAAAGTATATCAGATAGACGTAAAATCAACACTTCTAAATGGAGAATTAGAAGAAGAGGTCTACATAGAACAACCTGAAGGGTTCCTACTATCAGAAAATGAATATTATGTTTTCATATTGAAGAAATATTTGTATGGACTCAAGAAATCCCCTAAATATTGGTATTCAAGATTGGAAAAGTAATGACAACAACAATGATTTAGAAAGGGAAGTGCATATAGTAATCTCTACATAAAAGTGGATTAATATAGTATACTTATCATTGAAGTATATGTGGATGACATCATCTTTGGAAGTGATGATGATAGGCCGAGTAAGAATTTTTCCAAAGACATGTAGAGTGAATTTGAAATGTCCCTACTTGGTGAGTTGACTATCTTTTTGGGACTCAATATATCTCAGCTAGATGAAGGTATTTTCATTTTCTAAAACAAGTACATCAAATAAATGTTGAAGAAGTTTGGAACGGAATATTGAAAACCTGTAAGTACTCCTATGGGGATTGGTTGCAAGTTGAGAAAAGATGATGAATCTAAGGAAGAAAATTAGAGATTCTATAGATCGATGATTGTCATCCTACTCTATGTGAAAACCTCGATACCAGATGTGATGCAAGAATTTGGAAAGGATGCAATATTTCAATTAGCATTGAAGGAAACTCATGTTATGACAGTAAAGAGGATCTTCAAATATCTCAAAGGAACAAAAAAATTTGGATTGTGGTATCCGAAAGGGAATGAGATGACTATGGTCACCTACAAAGATGTAGATTCGACAGGAAGCATTAATGATAGAATAAGTTCTAGTGGAGAAACCTTCTACTTGGGTGATTTTCTGGTGTCCTGGTTAAGTAAGAAGAAGTCCTCAGTATCCTTGTCTACAAAATAAGAAAAATATATTGCAACAACAACATGTTGTACTCAGCTCCTCTAGATGAAGCAAACCTACAAGACATGCATGTAAAATATGATGATCCTATTTCAATATTCTGTGACAATACTAGTGTTATAAGTATCTATAAAAATCCAGTGATACATTCTAAGACCAAACATATTTCTATCAAGTTCCACTTTCTACAGGAACAAGTGAAAAAAACGCATATCAAGTTGGAGTACATTGGGACAAAATAACAGATTGAATCTATCTTCACGAAAACTATCCCAAGGGATACCTTTGAGTATCTTCAACAGAAGTTGGGATTAATTCGACCCCAAATTGATCTACATGACATATTTCAAAGAATAAAGGGGGAGAGAGAATGTCAAATGAAGGTATACCTATCAGAGAGAGTTGCCCTTTTCCATTGATGTCAGAGGGGGAGATAAATAACATGAAGATAGGGGAAGTATGAGTGCTTCCATCAATGCCAAAGGGGGGTATTGTTGGAAAATTGGTTGTCATTGATGTCAACCCTAGAAGAAGTCTAGAATCCCATAGAAATGATAGGTTTATTTGAAGGAGTCTCCAAAGTGGTCCCCTTATGGTGTAGCTCTAATAATGGCTCTCACAAAAAGATGCTTTGAAGAATCCTACAAGAAACCTTGGTTGTCAAGAAAATAAGTTACAATGTAAATTCAAAGAATCCCTGAAAATATGGTCAAGAAGCCACAAAGGTGTGGTCATGAAGATTGATTTTGATTGAAAAAAAGTGTATGAAGGACATTACAATGAAGGAAAAAACTCATTTAATATATAGTCCTCATCAATACATTTCCAACGATAGATGGAATTCCACGTGTTTCCTCATGGTTGAGGAGATATGCCCTCTTAAAGTTGATTCCCCGAAAGAAACTGAAGAAGCCCCAGATCTAAGGACAAGAAGTTACAAGTTGGCCCCAAATAAATTAAAGGATAAAAAATGGTTGCAACAAGAATTTATAGATTAACCCTAAAGTCAAGCAAAGGAGGTACCTGGAAAATTATAAATACCTATCAAAGAGCCTATTTTTTCATCAGGAAAGTATGATCTCTCAACACAAGTGAAGTAGAGGATAACTATGAAGGAGGGAGTACTTGGAGTTGTATATGTGCGTAGGGTTTCTAGGAAACCTTATCTGAGATGACCCCTTGGTTCAAGTATAGGGTGTCCCAAGAGGACCCCACTGGTTGTCTTGGTATCATCACACGAGGCCCCTCCTATTTCTTGGTCCTGTCCCTCGAGGTTGAGGAAAGTTTTGAGGAAGGTATTCTTCTTGATGTTGAAGTTAAGGAAGGTCTGAATATCTGATATCTCATGCACTAGGTTGTTCACATGTTGAAATATATGTTCTTCTTTATATTTTGAGGCTTGTATCTTAGAGGTTTTGGTATATGATTTGAGGCATATATTGGAGGTTATGGAAAATTTTTGAGGCATATCTTAGAGGTTTTGGCATATGAGGAATATCTTGGAAGTCTTGGAAAATGCTTGAGACATATCTTGGCACATGGTTTGATGCATATAATGGTGACTTTGAGCACATGATTTGGAGGGTATTCTTGGAAATATTGGCATAAGTTATATGTGATTATTGGAGTGGATCTATATTTTATGATGGTGATGTATCAATATCAGTGACAATAATAGTGACATGATGATTATATCATTTATATTCAAGGGAGGAAGGAAGGGGGTTGGACTCTCTTTCTAGTTGGAGTTGGAGAATTTAGGGAGTTGTAGCTTCCTTCATGTTGGAGCCTGTAAACATGGGATTGGTGTCTCCTTCAATTTGGTGCTGGAGAATTTTGGAAGTTGGTGCTTCCTAATCCAAAAATCCTTAGACACCAATTATTCCTTTAAGTATACACATTCATTATCTGACTTGATCTAGAATAATTTGTTGATCGTATTGAGGTGGTTTGCAGAATTTTGATGATGTGCTCTTTATCCAAAAACTCATAAACTGAAGAATAATAGTGATATTATACAATAGAAAATAAAATAACTAAAAGCATAATGTTGATAAAATATTTTGTTTCATCTTTAAGTTCCCTTCAAGCTAATGAAAACTACTTTCTCCTTCTCAAATATCAAAATCACATGTAAAATGATTCACGTATGCCAACCTAATGGAATCTCTTTAATTCCATAACTCAAAAAAAGAAAGTAAGTTCACCATTGAAATCATTGAGAAATTTTAAGAAAATTAACTATAAAGTCAAACAATTTTTGAAGTGGCTCAATTTCATCCTTTTCAACACACAAAACGATGCATTAAATGCTCATAAATGGAAAATTGGGCAGATGCTTTTACAAATGACTTCCAGTCACAAAATATAACTCAAATTCATGATCCTTTGGAAAAATCATGAAAAATGAGCATAAAGTTGCCTATGTTCTATCATTATACCTTATGGAACTCTTTACGAGACAACATATTTCGCCTCTTCTTAGCATGCAAATCGAGACATCCATATGACCTAGAAATACATACATTGTCTTGGAATTCATGCCACCTTAGGATCCGTGCAGAATTGGGATGTACATACCTCATAATTTGTACATGTTGGGATCTGTGCTTAATATATAGGCTCGGGCCTCCAAACCTCCATCCAAATTAGTGGGCAACTTAATGCAAAAAATAGTGGAATCACGTAACAAACAGGTTGTTGGCATATTGGTTGGAACAATTGCTAAATTTGGCAGGGTCGTGGGTTTCATTCCCATCGACGACAACTTGTGTTGGATTCTTTTTGTTATAATACATATATATAGTTCATTAGTTGGAAATGTCTCGAATTTTGGGTATATAGTTCAAAACATATGTTAAAATAACATAGGTATGCCATATACCTTTACCAACCTCCACGCAAATATAGCTACGTTTATGTGATATAACATATGACCATAAAATAGGTGTCGAGGGCTAGGCCCTCGACCCCTTTTACACCCCATTCAATACAATACATTACTTTAAATATATTATAACCACTATATAGTTAAGAAACAATGTTGTGGCGCGATGGTATGGGAGGATTTGTGAATATTTATGGAGCTCATGGGTTTGACCCCCATAGACTCCATAATTTTGGTAACCCATGCCAATATAGCCCAATGAGAGGTCGCCACATGGAATCCTCTCATTGGTTGAATATTTCCACTTGTCAATATAGGGTTGGACCACTTGTGCACCAATTGTCAACCTGTAATTGGACCACTTAGGTTGCACCTTCCCTAGTCAGTTGCCAACAATCATGTACCATGTGTCACCCTTGTAGTGGTGACATGTGTCACTCTTTTTTTCTCCCATGTGTACTTTGACCTTTGACCTTTGACCTGGTTTGATTGGAACTTTGATGACTCATAACGTTTGCATACGAACTTCATTTTACTTGTTATTTGTGCCATTGAAAAGATGATGAAGAGGTGTACACATTGATGTTGTTTTTGAGATATTTTGGAATGGTCAAAATTTTATCATTATGGATCCCCCGGGACCTCTGTCAGAATTCTAGATCCTCTTGGACGTCTTTGAGTGTTCCTTAGAGCCTCATGGATCACACCTTCCCACTAAATAACTTTTGGACCTACAAAAGTATATATACTCAACAACTTAGTGATGATAATGAACTCTTCCATCTTACTGACTCTTTTGGAATTTAGTCTTCATATTGGGTCTTCGATTCTAGGTAATAGATCAATGCACTTTTTTCTATTTCTCTAGAGTATTCCTTTGACTCTGGTTCTGGCTCATAGATTCCCTAACAAAAAAATTATTGTTCATTGAATCTTTGCAATACCTATATCATGTATTCAATATCCACTCCCATCTCCTATTTTTGAATATACTCTATATTTTCCAATATGAAACCAAGTCGAATGTTGATCTATGCCTTGCCCATTTGGACTCTCTATTCATGTACTTCTTTATGTATCTGTAGGATTCCCTGAACTTTTATTCTTCTCATTGTCGCTCATACCTTGAAGAATAACTCTTCTTGTACTATTATCATATGTACATGTCTTGATTGCTTCTGTTCAAGGTATACATCCACATGAAGATGACATAGTATTTTAAAAACATTCTTATAGCATGCACCTTTATGCCTCTTATTTATGAAGAGGATTATTTCTTCTTTATCAACTCTGGAAAGTTTTTCATTTCTTTGATGCTCTTTCTTCTCTTGATATACATGCTCCAACTTCCTGCAACCTTTAGTTCCTTCACTTATGGTTCTTCAAAATCAAGAATGTTGTCTTAGAAAATTTGATCCATATGTATCCCTTTAGGTAATTACAAGAAAATATAATTGTCCATACTGTTGTCCAAAGGTTTTTAAATATTTATAATGAGATTCCTCTCATTATAAGGCAATATGTATAGGGGGCTATCTAGAGATATCCCTAACGATATTCCTCTCTGTCTAAAGAAATATGTAAATGTGGCTATCTAGAAATCTCTCTAATGATATTCCTCTTACTCTCAACATCATATAAGGTAGCAATATAGAAACTCTCTTACAAAATTCCTCTCACACATACAAGGTGTTAGCGATAAAAAACGCACCGAAAGAACGATGCCTAATCTTGTAGGGAAAATTTGACTAGCTTCCCGAGATCCAAATGCAGATATGAAAGCACCATTGGAAAGCTTAGGATTTGTAGATGTCGATCGACTATTTAAGAATGCAAAACAGACACTCCATGACTGAGAAATTTGATTTTGAAAACATCTGCGCTTTCACCAGCGCAAAAGGCAGAATTATGACTAGTTAGCTGTTGAAAGCTCCGCCTTTCAACAGCTAAGGAGTAGATTTTTGGGTAAGTTAGTTGTTGAAAGCCTGTCACGGCCAGAATAGTCGAATTTTTGCCCAGATCAAGATTTTTTGGGTTAGAATGTTTTGAAACCATTTCAAATAGATAGGTGGTGAATTATCAAGTCAAAATCTAAAGGCCATTCTTGGAGATGAAAGTCAAAAGGGAATTTTTTGACTAGATTTGGTCATTTTCAATGGCAAAATGATAGGAATTGTTGGCACACATCATCAAATTCGAATTCCACTTTCAAAGGAATAGATCAAAGAGACTTGGAAGGCTAGGATACACTTCATCAACTTTCAACCAATGTTTGAAGACCAAAAGATAGAGGTTGACCTCATCTTGAGGATCTCTCCTTATCTTTTGTAAATCAATTTTGACTTTATATTTTTAGAATATTAGATCCATTGTTTTAGGATCTGAAAAATTATTGTAATAGGCTATAAATGCCTCTTTTTTCTAAGAGACAAGGGTTCGATTTTGGATACTCTTTTGCTATTGTACTAAGACACTTATTTTTCAATACAGAAAGACAGTCTTCTTTTGTTGTTAATGACATATTTTTTCATCTATTCCATTGCTCTGTAATTTGATTCAATTTAGTTCATCTATTAAGAACTTTTATCTTCTTATTTATCTCATAAATTTGAATTGAATGACCTCTTGCTGGTTTGTATGATCTTGCACACTGTTGTACTTGATTATCTAAATCAGTTTTCTCCATACCTTTTGATATTACTCTGTCGGGTCATTGACTCCTAAAAGCACCATTTCATTCGATTGCATGGTGAGTTGTCTTCCCATTAGCTATTCTCAATTATCCCATTGATCCACACTTTCATTATTCATGATTTCTTAAGTTACCAAGCATCCTTAGCCTACAACCCTAAGGAGTTTCTTGGAGTGATAACAAAATGGCGCCGTTGCCAGGGAGACGGAATTCAAGCTCTACTTTCCTAGGATACAACATAGAGCTGATCTTTGATGATAGACAAATATTAGACACTTTTTGGTTGTAATCATCTTTCTGGCGACTCCATGAAGGACGAATTCGGTGGTGACTCCATGAAGGACGGATCTGTTGGCGACTCCACTGGTATATAAATGAATCAGATCTTAGCAAAAAGGTATGTGTTCTACAATTTCTCAAGTATTTCTGGTTACCCTCATCCAGTACCTACTAGAGATGAATGGGAACGTAGTATCCCCAGATTTCGTGGAGAGAAGTGGGAAGTACCAGCTGAACATTTGCTGGATTTCCATGACTTGATTGACCGGCTTGAAATTGTACATGAAGATGTTCAAATTAAGCTGTTCAAATTTTCTTTAGAGGGAATTGCTCTTGACTGGTGCCAGTCTCTTCCGGATGCAAGTGTCTTCTCTTTGGCTGATTTTCATGCTGCCTTCCATGTATTTTGTAAAGACCATTTTTCGGATGACCTTCTCTATCCTGAATGCTGTCATGATTTCGATTTGTTGAATAAGAAATCAGATAGTTATTTGAAATATGCTACAACAGGAGATGATTCTCATCATGACCAATATATTGATGATCTACAGGATGATGGCCATAGTATAGATGTTTTAAACAGTACACCAAATACATCCACTATCTTAGATTGTTATCAAGATCATATTGCCTCTTTTAAAAACTTAAAAAGTGAAGAGAAAATTGACCAGACAACAAGTGACAGTTTCAGATATGCAGAGGATCATGAGGGCAGCCTATAGTTTCAAGATTTGCAGAGACTGGAAATTTGCAGTAGACGTGAAGAAGAGAAAAAAGAATTAGATTGCAGTACATATGAGGAGAGTAATGGTAAAGAGGAGCAGAAAGGTTCAAATCAGACATTTAGTTTGTATTTTCCTCCAGCAGAGATCAAGTTGTCCACATTCGGCATTGAGTTTTGTGAAGGAAAAGAAGAGCAGCTGCAACACAGTCAGTTGGATCACCAGTTCCAAAAGGTATTTCTTTATGAATTCAATGACCCTATTGTTGCCTATTTAGATTCTATGAGTAGCATAAATCCAAGGATATTTTTGTCAAAAGGAGATTATCTTTATCATCCGCTCAAACCTTTTTTCTGCATGATATGGATTTCATTACTTTTCGGATCAAGATCTAGGATGATGCCTGTAAATCAGTTTCTGACATGGATGTATTGGAAGTATGTTTTTACTTGATCAATATACTTCTATTGTCTAGATGTAGGAGTAAACAGGAAAATAATCTCTTCTTATGAGCACATAGATCATTTTCAGTATTGTTGAATAAGCAGAGATACTTGTCCACCTAGCATATGGTGCATACTAGCCATGGGCCAATCTCTGTTTTTGTATGTGGAGAGCAGGAGAAGCCTGCCCTTGTTACTTATTTAGATGTGGCCTTGAACTACATGTCATGCTTTCAAGGAATGTTCTTCTTCTCTGAGGCTGCTTCGTTACTCTTTCACAATTTCTGCATCTATCATATTGATGCACCTGGACATGAGTTAGGAGCTGCTGCAATTTCTTCAGATGTTGCTATACCTACTATGGATGAGAGGCAGAGTAGTAATGTTATGTGCTTTATGCAAGTGATCAAGTCAGAGATATAATCTAACTGAAGGGTTGGAGAAATTGCAAGTGCAGGACGCTCATATTTGTGGGAGAAAACTCTCCATTTCATTCAGAAGCTCTTCACATGTGTGCCAAAATGGACAAAAAAATTCAGTGTATTGGTTGAGGTCTAGGCTTATGGATCACTTATGACAGAGGAACAACTTCATGCAATGTTAATCCCAATTGAATACTTTTTGATGGGATATGGATTTTACAGGTCTCCCCAGTTATCATGCAACTATGGGTCTAGCTCCGGTCCAACTAGTCCTTTAAGTTCATCTTGCATCTCAGCTGAATTGCTCTCTCCTGAAAGTTTAGGCCTGAAGCTAAAACCGATCAAGACACGCATTGCTATTGATGATAAAGGGGGACACTTTTTGGCCCAGCAACATATGACATCTGATAGAATTAAAGATGAACCAAGTTTTGGTGGCTCTTATTATTGTTTTATCCGTTGTGGGATTTCACAACTGGTGAAGAAGGGAGTCATGCTAGTCTTGGATATGGGATTTAAGTCACACTACTCTTCAATAAGGTGTCCAAGAGGTTGACATATTTTGACCAATGAAACTATCTGGAGTCCAAGGAAGTAGTCATACTGATCAAGGCATAGTATTAAATTTGAGGTTTGCATCTGAGCTTTCGAGATTCCTACTATTCAGGAGTCAACATTGAGAAGATACAGAGTCCAGTAAAACTAGTGAAAATTATTTTGCTATTGTTCAACTAATGCTTATATATACAGGACTCATATAACAGTTGCAGCGTTTCTTAAGAGGTTGCAAATCATACTATCCTTGCCATTCTTTAAGCCGGACAACACTCATAACCAGTGGCAGTCCTATTTTCTTTCTTGATGCATTTACTAATCTCATTGTTTATTATTCTTCAATAGCAGATCCTGCATTGCCATTTCCTCCTCCACAGAACTGTCTTTTACGAGCTAAATTTTAACAAGCTTAAACTAGAAAGAAGTATCACACCCAAACTTCTTTTGATTCGTAGTCGCCATGATAATGTTGAACCCTTTGAACAGTATCTTATTAAAGAGCAGGATGTTGATGGAGTAGGGTTGAGTAATGGGATGGGTTTTGGTTCCTTTCTTGAACAAATCAGCCGAGGTATTCTGGAATATATGAAATGAATATGATGAGTACAGACCGCTCCAGAGCCCACTGGTTTCATTCATTTAACGCCAGTGTTGAGTCCTCGTATTTCTGACGGCCCATGAATTGCTCATTCAAGATGCGCTATCAGAGCTCCAGATCCGTTCAAGGCAGCTATGAATAGTTGAAACTCCAGTTTGACAAGCGAATTCATCATCCAGATAACTATGGGAGCGAAATGACATGGAGGTCGATCCGACAAATGTGGCATGCGTGACTTCACAACGTTGTTCACCGCAATCGATGGTAACCATTTCAAGGTTGCCAGACAAAATTGGAGGAAGTTTTCCAGGTGTCTATTATGTTCAAGATGAAATCTCTGTTACTGATCCAAACTTGCAAATCATTTCTCCTCTAGAAGGTCATGTACATTTGGTTATTGCAAAGTACAAGGCATCTCTTGAAGAAAATGATCGGTTCTAGAGATGTGTAGAAGAGTTGGTATCACGACCTGATGATGGTTCTAGGGAGGAGGAAACTCAGTTGCCTCTGGATGTCGCCCTAAGAGAAGCCTCTAGTTGCAAAGAGATGGAACTATCTCAGTTACGTCAGAGACTCGATGAAGTGGATCCAGTAAGATCTCAACAGGAAGAACAAATGAGGATCTCAAAGAGAAAAATTTGTCTCTGAGAGAAAAGCTTAGAATGGCTGTATCTAAAGGCAAGGCATTGGTTCAACAACGTGATGTACTGAAACATTCATTGACCGATAAGTCAAATGAGCTAGACAGGTGTTGGAAAGAACTGCAGATTAAAACTGCTGCATTGCATGAGGCTGAAGCAAAGATCAAATCATATGGGGAGGCTGGAGAACGTGTCGAGGCATTGGAGTCAGAGTTAGCCTATATCCGTAATTCAGCAAATAGTCTTCGAGAATCCTTTTTCCATAAAGACACCATTCTTCAGAAAATAGAAGAAATTTTGGAGGAGCTGAATTTGCCAGAGCAATTTCATTCCATGGAAATTATTGAACAAATTGAGTGGCTTGCAAGGTCATATTCTGTTGAAAGTGATCCACTTTCTAGAAGTTTGGACCAGGGAATGCCTCGAAGAGATGACAAAGATGATGCCGGTTTCAGGGCATCGAATTCAGAATTAGATTCTGTCAACCTGAGTCCAAGTCAACTGATCGAAGAGTTAAGAAGGAAACATGAGGAGCTTCAGGGTAAGTACTTAAGTCTGGTTGAACAATCTGATATGTTGGAGCAGTCTTTACTGGAAAGGAATCAAGTTATTCAAAGATAGGTTCATTGTTCTATCTGAAGAAGTTATCATGCTTAAGGTAACTAATCAAGAGGAATTTGTGGGCACTGTCACTCTGTCACATAATGTACAAGTGTTGTCCAGGCTTCAGGTTGCATTTGATGCAAAGGAGCAGGAATTATTGGAAGTGCATAGGAAGCTAGAAAAAGCCACTGAAGCTGTGGCATCACATAAGAGTGAGCAAGATAAGCTCATTGAGGAATGCAGGATAGGGCGTTTCCACAACATTTATGGTCCTTTTGGCACATGGAAGGGTGGACGTGAGAAGGCACCTGCTGCCTTTTGTAGGAAGACAATCACATCCACTGATAGGTTTGAAATGTGGGGCGATGATCTTCATCTAGAACCTAGGGAGAAAGTAAGAACAGTTGTTAAGGAAGACACTTTTCATGATGAAGAAATCAAATTGGATGACAATTTTGATATTGATAAAGCCAACATAAATGTTGTCCCCTCTGAAATGGCCAGCTGTTCAGAAGATCCACTTCTATGTTAGTCACTCCTTGAAAAATCTAGTGAACCTCTTTCAGTAGAGGAAGATGAATTTGATTGCAAAAGTGCAACATCCATACCATCCAAAGGTTCCCAAGACTTTGACATATTGGACGAGGAGCATCTCATGTCAATGTTTTCTGACATTGAACCATTCCACAAACAGCAAAATCCGTCAAATCAATCAGTTTCTAATCATACCCCTGCTGCACCATCAACTGCTTTGGATAACAGATGTTCAAAGAGACAGAAAATTTCTGAGAACCCTTCAATGCCATAGATAACAACAATTGTGCATTTGGATTTCCTTTTGTATGCTCTGCAGCTGTGGTGTCGTTGTTTAAATTATTTCGATATCTCTAACTTGTTTTTCCTCGCTTGCTTAGCATATCAATTTTTGAATCAAGCATTGCAGGTCACCTGAGGTTCAAACATCAAGTGTCAACAACACTTTATCGAGCAGCTGTTGAAGAATCTAACACTCTATGCAGGATCATTGTTGCTCTGCATTATGTTCTTCTCAAAGATAAAACAGAACTTTCACCAGCGCGGAAGGCTACCTGCACATATCAGAGGATATAGAAATGCTTTGTATCTGAAGTTGCTGCTGTATTGATACACGATCCGGAAAAGGTTTACAGAGACATGGTTGCAACCAGCAACACCCTCCATTGTGGTGGTGCAGATTGGTTTCCTTATTGTGTTTCTGGAAGGCTGAAATATGTAATTGGTGAAACTCCTCATGTCTCTCCTAATCATGGAAGATAGTCATGGTGGATGTGCTTGTTGACCTCATACTGAGAACTGGAAGCACTGTAAACAGAGAGAGGAGCTTCATCTAGCAAGCCCCGAGGTCTCTGTACTCTTGCAGGTAATCAAGATTCATCAAGTTTTCATTTTTGGGTAAGTTTCTGTTTTCGGTGGTTTAGGCGAGCCTGTGTGTGTGCTCATTAACCACCGAAAAGGCTGAATGACTCCATGGCCCAACACTCAAGGCACAAGGTCTTCTAGGTTCTTGGAGACCTCACAGGGAGGTATCCATCCTAGTTGGAGCCAGATGTTAGCGATCAAAAACGCACCGGCATTTTTGAAAGAACGATGCCTAATTTGTAGGGAAAATTTGACTAGCTTCCCGAGCTCCAAATGTAGATATTAAAGCACCATTGGAAAGCTTAGGATTTTTATATGTCGATCGACTATTTAAGCATGCAAAACGAACTCTCCATGATTGAGAAATTTGATTTTGAAAAAATCTGCGCTTTCACCAGCGCAGAAGGCAGAATTATGACTAGTTAGTTGTTGAAAGCTCTGCCTTTCAACAGCTAAGGAGCAGATTTTCAGGTAAGTTAGCTGTTGAAAGCCTGTCATGGCCAGAATAGTCGAATTTTCACCCATATCAAGATTTTTTGGGTTATAATGATTTGAAACCATTTCAAATAGATAGGTGGTGAATTATCAAGTCAAAATCTAAAGGCCATTCTTGGAGATGAAAGTCAAAAGGGAATTTTTTGACTAGATTTGGTCATTTTCAATGGAAAAATGATAGGAATTTTTGGCACACATCATCAAATTCGAATTCCACTTTCAAAGGAACAGATCAAAGAGCCTTGGAAGGCTAGGCTACACTTCATCAACTTTCAACCAATGTTTGAAGACCAAAAGATAGAGGTTGACCTCATCTTGAGGATCTCTCCTTATCTTTTGTAAATCAGTTTTGACTTTCTATTTTTAGAATATCAGATCCATTGTTTTAGGATCTAAAAACTGATTGTAATAGGCTATAAATGCCTCTTTTTGCTAAGAGACAAGGGTTCAATTTTGGATACTCTTTTGCTATTGTACTAAGACACTTATTTTTCAATACAGAAAGACAGTCTTCTTTTGTTGTTAATGACAGATTTATTCATCTATTCCATTGCTCTGTAAGTTGATTCAATTTAGTTCAGCTATTAAGAACTGTTATCTTCTTATTTAGCTCATAAATTTGAATTTAATGATCTCTTGCTGGCTTGTATGATCCTGCACACTATTGTACTTGATTATCTAGATCAGTTTTCTCCATACCTTTTGATATTACTCTGTCTGGTCATTGACTCCTAAAAGCACTATTTCATTCGATTGCATGGTGAGTTGTCTTCCCATTAGCTATTCTCAGTTATCCCATTGATCCACACTTTCATTATTCATGATTTATTAAGTTACCAAGCATCCTTAGCCTACAACCCTAAGGAGTTTCTTGGAGTGATAACACAAGGTAGCAATATAGAAATTTTATAGAGTCCCTTTCACTCTTATAATTTACAATGAGTGGCTTATAATCCTTCTAATATACTTTAGGAGATATACACATATGCATATGACATTTACAAATATACATATCTAAAATTAAAAGTTTAAAGATGGTTTAATTATGAACTCATTTTTCCCATTATACTAGGAGGAGTATCATAACTTCCGACCTATGACAATGACTTTGATTCTGATGTTGAATCTGACATTGAATCTGATGAAAAATATGATGTTGAATCCAAGTAACCATTAGACCAAACTATAGGTCTTCCCAGTAACCTATATAACCTCTCTTTGTGAATACCAAGCACTATTGCTGTGTCTGGAGCAACTTCTCTTGAATACAAAAGTACCTATCCATTCTAGAATGCGACTACATAGCCTTCATCCTCAAATGATACAACTAAGAGTAGGTTTACCTTTAATTATGGAACATACAACATATGTTCAATTCCCAGAAATCCTCTTGACTAGAGCTGAAATATTACATATCCATACCCTCTTATTTCTTAATTGGTGTTGGTTCCAAATCCCACATAGAAATCTATGTCGAACTTTGAGAAAGTCAAAAATATGGATCTCATCCCAATCATGTGGTGAGATGAGCCACTTTCCATGAACTATTCTTCAGTGTCTTCATATATCACTTTTCCAAGACCATCCACTAAGAAGTATTCTTTCCCAAGCCTTTCAGTAAGACCAATGACTTCATCTAGAGTTGTTGCGTGTCTTCTTGCAAGTATCTTTACATATTTTTTTCTCTTCTTCGGACATAAGTGCAGGTAAAGTGTCCAACACTTATTGATATAATGTCCACTCTTACCACATTAATAACAAAGTGTCTTGTTCCAAAATCCCTTCTTATCATTTCTCCTTTTCCTCTAACTTGAGAAATGATCTTCCTTCTTCTTGGAGGGATTTACTAGCATAGACTGTCTTCTTTGATACTGCTCCACATCATAGTTTCTATTTCCATGGGAAACACATAGATAAATAGACCATTCACAAGTGGGAAAATTCTTCATTCTTTCTCCTATAGCATGCACATCCTTCTTTGGAGATGCATTACACATATTACCTTTCTCTGAATTGGAAGGTAAGGCCAACTATTTATGTAGGGATTATTCATCTAAATTTCTCTTTTCTTTAGTTACCTTCAGGAATTCTCCATCTTGATGGGAAAAAGAGTAACATGAGGAGTCATATTTCTCAATCATGTTTCTTGAAGGAGATAGTCTATATTGCATCGAAAAATTATCATTCTCATCCTACCAATCTTCATATATTGGTACTGATGGTGCCAACACTTGAATTCTGATCTAAAAATTTCTTTCAAACTCATGAAAAATAGTCATGTGAAAATATTCATGACATAACAGTCGATATCACATCCTCTGCTTCTCTTCCTCAATAGCTTGCAAATGCATCTTTAACTCATAATTTTGTTTCTGGATTTGGCAATTGATATTCTTCTACAGCCTCAGTTTCATGACAACTTTACTCATCTTGTTTTCTTGATAAGAGCCTTAAATATCTTCACCAACTGAACTCTTGGACTTCATCCAATCAAGAACTTGAAAAAAATGTCAAAAATAGCTCTGATATCAACTTGATCAGAAAATCCTTAGATACCACTTATTCCTTTAAGTATACACATGCAGTATCTAAGTTGATCTAGAATAATTTAGTGATTGTATTGAGGTGGTTTGCATAATTATGATGATGTGAAATTTATCCAAAAACTCATAAACTGATGATTAGTAGTGAGATGACAAAATAGAAGATAAAATAACTCAAAACATAATGTTGATAACATACTTTTGTTTTATCTTTAAGTTCCCTTCAATCCAATGAAAATTGCTTTCTCCATCTCAAATATCAAAATCACATGTAAAATTATTCACATATGAAAATTTAATGGAATCTCTTTAATTCCATAACTCAAAATAAGAAAGTAATTTCCATTGAAATCCTTGTGAAATTATGAGAAAATTGACTATAAAGTCGACCAATTTCTGAACTGGCTCAATTTCACCTTTTTCGGCATACAAAACAATACATTAAATGTTCATTAATGGAAAATTCAGTGAATACTTTTACAAATGATTTCAAATCACAAAATATACCTCAAATTCACGATCCTTGCAAAAAATCATGAAAAATGAGTATAAAGTTTCCTATGTTCCGTCATTATACCTCATGGCATGCTTTATGAGACAACATATTTAGCCTCTTTTTAGCAAAAAAATAGAGAAATATGTATGACTTCGAAATCCATACCCTATCTTGGGATTTTTTCCACCTCGATATCTGTGTAGACTTGAGATGTACATACCTTAGACTATGTGCACATTGAGATTCGTGCCCAGTATATAGGCTCGGGCCTCAAAATCTATTTCAGAATTAGTGGGAAAATTAATGCCAAAAATAGTGGAATCCCATAACAAATGGGTTTTTGGCATATTGGTTGTAATTACAGTGAATAAACTTTGCGAGTTTGTGGATTCCATTCCCATTGATTGCAACTTGTGGTGGATTATTTTTGTTATAATACATATATATATATTTCATTAGTTGGAAACATCCTAAACTTTGGGTAAATATTTCAAACCATATTTTAAAAATAACATAGGTATGGAATATACCTTTACCAACCTTAATGTGAATATAGATATGGTTACGTGATATAACATATGGCCATAAAATAAAGGTTGAGGGATAGGCCCTTGGTCCCTTTTACAACCCATTCAATACAATACATTACTTTAAATATATTCTAACCCCTATACAGTTAAGAAACAATGTTGTGACGCAATGGTATGGGAGGCTTTGTGAATGTTTATGGAGGTCATGGGTTCAACCCCTGTCAAATCCATAATTTTGGTAACCCATGCCAATATAAGCCAATAGGAGGTATCCGTGTGGCAACCTCTCATTGGCTAAATCTTGCCACTTGTCAATATAGGATTGGACCACTTGTGCGCCACTTTTCAACCTATAATTTGACCACTTGGGTTGTACCTTTCCCATTCATATACTAAAAATAATGTGCCACATGTCACCCTTGCAGTGGTGACATGTGTCACTCTCTTTTTTTCCCATGTGTACTTTGAACTTTGACCTAGTTTTACTGGAACTTTGACTTCTCATAAAATTTGCATACTAACTTCTTTTGACTTTATATTTGCGTCAGTGGAAAGTTCACAACAAGATCTACGCATCGATGTAATTTTCAAGAGAATTTGGAATGGTCAAATTTTGAGCATTTATGGATCCCCTGAGACCCGTGTGAGAATTCCAGAACCTCCTGGACCTATATGAGAATTTCTTATATCCCTGGATCACTTCCTATGAATGTAATCTTTTGATATATAAGAAATAATTTCATGATTTTATCCCATTTGGGTTTCCACGTAAAATTCTTTTGTATTTTTTATTTTTGGTTATATGTTTGCGGTATATTGTTACACCTCAAAATTACTCACTTCGATAGTGTCACAAGTGTCGTCATTAACCGTTGTAAGTGTCGCATATTGAATATAAGTGTTGCAAGTGTCACAAATAGTATGCTTCCATTTTTCCTATGTCGTTCCCCTAACGACATCAAAAAGACACTTAAGACACCTCAAAGGATAGTTTGGAAGAAGGAAAATCACTTGGTAAGAAGTACAAGCACTTTGCCATTGGAAAAACCATAAAAAAATTGATTTTTGGAGAGGAGCGCTCCCCTACCCACTATTAGTGAGCCCTAGCACACCCTGAGCCTCTCTGGGAAGTGTTTGAGCACCCTCTTCACCCCTTTTGGGGAGCGCTACCCTCTTTTGAGAAAATTCTGGGTTTGTTGAGGCAAATTAGGGAAGAATCCCTCAAATCTTGAAGGCAGTTGGATTCGAATTGATGGTCAAGGCATGATCCTAGGGGAGATCCTCAACTGAAGAAGAGGAATCCTTAACTCATCCCAAATATCTCTCAAGTGGTTGGACCTCTCCAAGGTTATATAAGGATGCCTTCTCATGGTGAAAGGCACAACTTATGATCTCATAAGAAGGTATTGAGAATGGAAAATTGAGATTGATACCAAACTTATGATCCTATAAGTGGTATTGACAGAGAATGAAGTGGGAGAATCACATCAAACTTATGATCTCATGAGTGAGATGCCATCAAAGCCATCAATGGATCTTGATTTATCAAATGGGTTGGACAAGGAGAACTAGAAGAAGCTGTGCACCTTCATTCAAAGGATTGTAAGTACTTTTACTTGTTCTCATTAATGCAATCAATGCTTGGCCTGTTTATTTCAAACTTGTACTTGTTCCATATAAGTTTGTCTGCAGTAGATGGATCTATGATTGAGCTAATCTCAGTAGAGTAGGAAGTCCATTGTATCTTTGTTTGTTTTGCAGGACCTCAAGATCGAAGCTCAGCATGGAATTTGCAAGGACAAACGTCGTTCATAAGGTACACATCTTTCTCCTTCTCTTTATTTCATTAGCTTGATTAGATATAAAAGGAAGTCAGTGTCCATGTTAAGCACCTTCTGTCTTGGCCTTAGGAGTTTAGAGACCAAGAGGTAATCCACTTGTTCACAGGGGGATTCACCTACAACAGAAATTGGCGTCTCCACTGGGGAGGAGCTCTAATTTTTGTTTCCTTTCCTAGATCTTGTCTTGGCCCTTTGCCCACTGATTTGATCTTCTCCACATTGTCATGTTTATTCTTATATTGGTTTGTTTTCCTCATTATGTCATCAAGATCACTCTCATTGAATGAATTCCTTTCTTTTTTAGAGTTTTTGGACATTTTTCTAAGTTTTTGGAGCAGAGTGCTCCCCTACCCTTAGAACCAGGGCGTTGACACTCCCTGACAGAGTTCCACAGAGTGTTGGAGCACTCTGTGTCCCCTTTTGGGGGAGCGATACCCCAGTTTTTGTGAGAAATTCTCCAAAATTTGCATTTTTTGAAGCTATTTCTGGGTTTTGGAATTTGCTCAGGGTCCTATACTCTTAGTCCATCTTGATTTTGGCTTTCAAACACCCTTCTTTATAAGGATTCGTCATCTCTTTTGTTTGGATTTTTTGACTTTTTTTCCTTACTTTTCAATGAATCTTTGTCCTTGATGATTTCAAGTCAATTTGTCGTTTTCTTCTCGTTTATCTGATTAAGTGAAAACTTTGTAAGGAGTTTCAAAGGTCTTTTGCACTTTTCTTTCTGATCTTTGAGTCATATTTTCCAAGCTCCTCCTTACTTTTGAGTTTTTGGCTTTCTGTTTCTTGTTTGATCATAACAAGGGTGTCTTTTGGTTTATGTGAAGTTTGCTTCCAGATTGCTTAAATATCACAACTCTTGAAGTTCGATTAGCATAAGAATATTTACATCTATTGGTTATCAGTGACATACAACCATTTTAGCATTGCATTGGATTCCTTATTGAGGACTATTGCATGAGGTCATTTCATCTTAGTGTTTGATAGTGAAAGGAAAATCCTTCTCCTTCCCTTAGTTAGACATTCATTGAAAGAAAATATTTCTTATCATTTCTTATGCATGTTTTGGGAACTGAGTCATAATATCATTAGTCTTCACTCTCATACACCTCTGAGTAAACAACAACCACTAAAATCAACGCTTAACTAAAATTTATCAAACTTTTTACATATTTGTCAGCAAACCTACATTAGTTTAAGGTGTAGGGATTTGGAATAGGTTGAAAGGATAGCTTTCCAAAGATATCAAACAAACTTAGCATCTTTCTATAGGGAGAGAAAATCCAATTGTCGTATAGGATTTCTGGGATCCCCCTCTCACACAGGGTTTACACACGAGGTCACATTCAGGAGAATTATAGATATTATCCCTCCGTGGTTCAACTGTTTGTAGTGGTCGGATAGTATATTGGTGGTCACTTGAGGGTATACCCATGATTATGTGTGGGAGCCTCTCAAGTTGATTTCAGATTTGTTATCCTGCCCATAAGTTCGGATTAGACTGTCGACTATACCTACCCAGGGGATGACTGCGAATTGGTGATCACCTTAGTAGCCATAATCTTTAGGGTCTCATACAAGGTGATGGTGAAGGGAAGTCTCACTGTACCTAGAATAGACGTTGGTCAAACTAACTTGGGCTCCTTGGAGAGTAAATCCAAAATTTATACATGGAAGCTTGAACCAAGGCATAAGTCCATTAGGAAGGTTGCCAACGTAACTGATCCACCCACTCTATCCCTACCCCTTCTTATTTTGATCTCGCGACATTGGATTTCATCACCAACTAATGGTTTCATTGTGGGAAGGTTTGTTTGATTGTTTTCTTCTCAGATTCATAGTGTGTGTTGGTTGTGTTACTTAGTGGACCTTAGGTTGAGTCAGTGTTAATGGCATCCAATCCTGAGAGTACCAATGGAGGAACCCCTTATCTTGGGGAACCTTATTCCTTTCCTTCGTTTGGAAAATTTGGTCCTATGTATATTGCCACACTGAGTATTTCAGGACTCACCATCGGATTATCGGTTTGGTTTTTCCCCACTCTGGTGATCTCAGATCCTCCCAATGTTTCAATTGCACCTAATACTTTAGATGTCAGTACACCACCCACACATCAACCTCACGTCAACTTTTCACCTTCTTTGCCCATTAAGTCTCCTTTCCTTTCTCCTTCTTCATCTAGTGAAAGCTCTAAAGCAAGTACCCAGGTTGATCAGAAGAAGAAGAAACAGAAGGAGAAGAAGAAGAAGAGCCCGAAAAGGACCAAGGCCCCAACAACATCAGATGTTGGATTCAAGAAACTAGTTACTATTAATAGTACTGGGAGTGTTGATGAGATCAACAAGATTAAAATGAAGAATCTTAAACCCAAATTCCCTTGCAGTCTTTGTAAGGGTGACCACTTTCTAAGGGATTGCCCTGGTATTCCCAAGGTCTTAGAAATGTGTTCCTCCACATCATCGACCTCTGTCGGTCATGCCGATGATACCCCGTCAACTAGTGACGTCAAGATTGGTAAGAAGAAGACAACTGTCAAATTCCCTTGTATGTTATGCAAAGGTGATCATTATTCTCACCTTTGTCCTTACATGGACGAGGCTTCTTCGCTTTTGGAAAAACTTCAACTTCCAAAAGGTTATCGTAAGCTTTCCCCCAACCCATCATTAGTTGATGGACTAGTCAATCCAGTTCCATCCCCGGTCAGTCCGGTTGATCATGTGGTCATTCTAGTTTCCTCCTCGATTGAAGCACAAACCCAAGTAGTTGATCAAGTTCTGTCATCAGTCAGCCCCACTCTTCATCTACAGAGTGAAACCCAAGTGATTGATCCAGTTTTTTCCTCAGTCAGTCCCACCCTTCATTTGAAGAGTGTTAAAGTGGTCGATCTGGTTCTGTCCTTGGTCAATCCCACTCTCATGTTAGAGAGTGAAACCAAAGCGGTCGATCTGTTTCCACCTGTCAACCCCATTCTCCCCTTGGAGAATGAAACCCAAGTGGTCGATCCAGTTCTATCAGCAGTTGATCCCACTCCTCCTTTGAAGAGTGCTAAAGTGGTTGATCCGATCCCATCATCAGTCAATCC
This sequence comes from Picea engelmannii, assembly GCA_009831015.1. Taxonomy (NCBI): domain Eukaryota; kingdom Viridiplantae; phylum Streptophyta; class Pinopsida; order Pinales; family Pinaceae; genus Picea; species Picea engelmannii. Next base: position 136,209 of record ML783038.1, on the reverse strand, counting down.
CACTCTTCCTCTGAAGAGTGTCTGCGTGGTCGATTCGATCCCATCATTGGTCGATCCTACTCTCTCTCTAGAGAGTAAACCTGATACTGCTCACGTTTTTCTCGTTGATACAGAATCTACCATGTTGGGGGGCATTCCTCCTTCTCCTAGGAAACCCCCTCCAAGCAATGAGGCCATCCTTTTTTATTGGGGTGCGCTAACTGGACCTCATCTTCCCTCTCACATTCCTTTCCAGATTATAGTAAAGGTTTGTGGTTGGGATGTTCCTCAAATGATGATAGATGAAGGTGCATCCGTTAGTATTTTTTCCTCTGTTGCTTGGCATGCTTTGGGTTGTTCTCAGCTTGTGCCAGTTGCACAAAATTTGTTAGATTTTAATAGAAGAACTAGTCAACCTTTAGGGACCCTTCCTTAGTTTCTGGTAACCTTGGGAGGGAAAATTGTCTTTATTGATGTCATGGTGGTCCGAGACCCCTTGGATTTCACTTTACTCCTTGGGCGGGATTATGTCTATGCCATGAAATATATCGTGTCCACTCTTTTCCATGTGATATATTTCCCTCACGATGGAATAATTGTGACTATTAAGAAACTTTCATTCATCGGTCCTAACTGGATTACCTCCATGAATGGTTCTTATATGACGATAGTTTCTCCCCTGCCGCATGTCAATTATGTGGCGTTATCTCCCATGACTTCAACTTCCGATGATTTGGATCCGGTAATTGACATGGTGATCTCTTCAGTAGAGCTATTGGAACCTGATCTCCTTACCCCTGTCGCGACCCTCAACATGTGTTCCTTCCAGAGTGATTTTCTTCCATCCAGTGAAGATGTTAAGAACCAAACATCAATATAGCATATAAAAACCTCAGGAAAAGTACTCAACGCCTTGAAAAAGAGATAATTTCAGATAATAAGCCTCTTCGAGGGGGCAACCTCCTTTTACCCCACTTAAATGTTCAAGTACAAG
>ML783038.1:116686-129916 GCA_009831015.1 Picea engelmannii | reverse complement strand
AGGAGACTAGGAGGTATAATGGCCTAAAGCCGACATAATTAAAATAACATTACTAATCTAAATTACAACTAATGGCCTAAAGCTGACATAAATAAAATAGCATTACTAATCTAATATTCCCCAATTAAGGGGTAATGAGCCAACATTAGGGCTTAACAGAAGATCTGTTGAAATTCATGACTGATTTTTTTCCCTTGACATGGTGTCCTTCCAGAGCGTTATTCTCTTGGAAGCCATGATCAAGAAGAGTCCACAAGCACAGTTTCTCTTCTTTGTAGGAATCTCGTTAAAAAATAAAACGGAGGTTATGAGCATAGTTTCTTTTCTCTGTAGAAAGCTCATTAAAAAATGAAACAGAGGCCTTGAGCATAGTTTTCCTCTCTGTAGCAAGCTCGCTAAAAAATGAAACAACAATCTAGGGATTGAACCTAGAGCCCTAAGCATAGTTCTTTTTCTGTTTCAAGCTCGTTAAAAAATGAAATAGTCACCTCTCTTGAACCTTCTTTTCATCCACTCTTATCCTTTTTCTCCATCTAGTAGAGAAATTGGTGACAACCTTAGAGTCAATGAATGAATTGAAGCTTGGAGGGCATGTCTCCAGCCTTTGATGATCATTCTAGAGTTAAGCCACTAGCTTTCAAGATTGGTCTTTGTTCTTTCTCGTGCTCATAAATACATGAGAATGCATCCGGGTAAACTTTTATCTCTTTTTCGAACCTGCATGGATATACGAAAAAGGAACCCCCTGGAGTCGTCTTTGAGCTCTTTTTAGACTCTCTAAACATGAAAATATTGTCGAGTGATCTTTCTTCCTTTCCCACTCGTTAAAAGGTTTGAAAGGCCGTTTTTCGAGTGATAATTTATCTCTTTTTCGGCCTCGCGAGACTAACATTTTGAAAAAGGACAACATTGGACTCATATTTAATTTGTTTTTAGACTCTCTAAATATGAAAAACCACCGAGTTTACCTTCTTTGGACTTGTTAAACAATCATACATTGAAGGGCCCATACAGGATCAAACCCTTACTTCTTCCAGTTCGTTAAACAAAGGAAGAGGGACTTACGGAAGGTGAGTCATATCGAGCATGTGTTAGCCTCCTCAAGCTCATTAAATTAAAAAGAGGTACTCATCTATCTGGATGGGGGGAAAATTGAAAGAAGCAAGACAAACAATTTTTTGAGAACACTACCAGTAACTCTTATGGTCTCCCTTGAACACGGCACTTTGTCTTTGCATGCATTTTAATCTGCTTAACCTTTGCACTGAGCCAATCCTCTGAGTTTCTTTTACTCCTTTGGGTCACTTGACGAAAGTCATAGCATCCACTGCATCATCAAAGTTTTGGTCCATGTCAAGTTTCTACTGTTGTGCCTCAGTGTTCAAGGGAAGTATCTTCCTCGAGAGTCAGCCATCACAAATATCCTGTTTCACTACCTGTGTCAGTCCATGTTCATTTGATCTACCAATTACATCTCTTTGTTTGTTTCATGTCATTGATGGGGGATACATCAAGGCCCTTCTTCGACGAGTCTATTCCTTTTGATTTCAACACATTATCTAGGAGCTAGACTTAGAAACCAATTAGTACCTTGTGAGTTGCATGCCTCAATGGCAGGCCTCCTCATATCCGATAGTGGGTTTACATCATTGACCTCTGATCGGATGATTCCATGGATGTTCGACTTCATCTCGTTCATTCACATTCGTTAGAATGTACTAGAGTATCTTGGGAATCATTAACATCAATGGTGATCTCCCTCGTGCTTGTTTACAGTTTACATCATTGACCGATAATCAAGTGGTTTCTACCATGTTCGACATCAAGACATCTATTCACATGGTTAGTTTTGTACTACATCAGGATCAGTAAGAAGACCCTGGGTTGAGTTTTCAGTCTTATATGTACTTTTCCCAGGTTACGAAGGAGTTATTTTGAACTATGACACATATACTGTTACATAGATCTAGTTTGTATTGGTCGTGGCTATGTCTTGTCATCTCGTAGATCCATTGTGTATTCTTCATGGCTACGATCAGTTCAGGTCATAGGAGTATATATCCACAGTGTATATTCAGTGGCTATACCTTTTGTCAATATAATTATGGATCTACAGTGTATTTTATGGTGACCATACCTAAAATGTCTTTATCACTCAAGCATAGGTATGCCTGCCTTGGGTTTTGAAACATGTCATAATATTTGTTTGATGGTTGTGTGTAGATTTTTTTGGTTTCTCTGCGTCCATACCCTTGCTCAAAAAATTATAAAAAGTACTTTAGTCATCATAATATTCTAAATTCATACTTTGGGGGGAAATCTGTTACACCTCAAAATTACTCACTTCAATAGTGTCGCAAGTGTCGTCATTACGAGTGTTGTAAGTGTCGCATATTGTCCGTAAGTGTCACATATTGACTATAAGTGTTGCAAGTGTCACAAACAGTATGATTCCATATTGCGTATGTCATTCCCATATAGACATCACAAATACACTTAAGACACCTCAAAGGATAGTTTGGAAGAAGGAAAATCACTTGGTAAGAAGTACAAGCCCTTTGCCATTAGAAAAACCATAAAAAAATTTATTTTTGGAGAGGAGCGCTCCCCTATCCATTGTTAAGGAGCACTGGCACACCCTGAGCCTCTCTGGGAAGTGTTTGAGTGCCCTCTACACCCCTTTGGGGGAACACTACCCTCTTTTGAGAAAATCCGGGGTTTGTTGAGGTGAATTAGGGAAGAATCCCTCAAATCCTGAAGGCAGTTGGATTCGAATTGATGGTCGAGGCATGATCCTAGGGGAGATCCTCAACTGAAGGAGAGGAATCCTCAACTCATCCCAAATATATCTCAAGTGGTTGGACCTCTCCAAGGTTATATAAGGAGGCCTTCTCATGGTGAAAGGCACAAGGAAGATTGAGAATTATACCTAACTTATGATCTCATAAGATGGTATTGAGAATGGAAAATTGAGATTGATACCAAACTTATGATCCTATAAGTGGTATTGACAGAGAATGAAGTGGGAGAATCACATCAAAATTATGATCTCATGAGTGAGATGCCATCAAAGCCATCAGTGGATATTGATTGATCAAAGGGGTTGGACAAGGAGAACCAGAAGAGGTTGTTGCACCTTCATTTAAAGGATTGTAAGTACTTTTACTTGTTCTCATTAATACAATCAATGCTTGGCCTATTTCTTTCAAACTTGTACTTGTTCCATATAAGTTTGTTTGCAGTATATGGATCTATGATTGAGCTAATCTCAGTAGAGTAGGAAGTCCACTGTATCTTTCTTTGTTTTGTAGGACCTCAAGATCGAAGCTCGGCCTGGACTTTGCAAGGACAAACATCGTTCATAAGGTACATATCTTTCTCCTTCTCTTTCTTTAATTAGCTTGATTAGATCTAAAAGGAAGTCAGTTTCCATGTTAAGCACCTTCTGTCTTGGCCTTAGGAGTTTAGAGAGCAAGAGGGGATCCACTTGTCCACAGGGGGATTCACCTACAACATAGATTGAATGTCATAATAAGTGATAAATTTTTTATATCTTAAATGCTTACATATTGTGATTAAAAGTGGTAAAAAGTGTCTAATACTGATTCACCTCTCGAGAGTCTCAGTATTAGTAAATAATCCAAAAACATCCATTAACAATCATATGCACTGAACATAACATCTATTGACGGTAAAATTCACTCACAGTAACTTCAAAACCTCATAGAAGTTCATACAGTGACATCACAACCTCATGGCAACATCACAACCTTATAACATACCTTGAGAATAAGAAATACCTTAAGAGAATCCTTTAGACTTCTTTTGCACACTAGAAAAACACCCCAACACATTTAGCGCACCTTAGACTTGATCTCTTTCTTGTTTGTACTAAAAAATAAAAATTCAATCCTATATTTATAGAAATTATGTCCCCAAAAGACTGGTTGAGCCAACCTCAATTTTTTAGCTCGGTTGTCGGATAGAAAAATTCATATCTCCCCATTCCTAGGGAGTTAGAGGGACTTCCATATACCATTGGAAAGGTCTCAAAATAATATTTCCAATGATGTAAATTGTGCTCCCATTTGAGTTAGTTAAGTAGGGTAAAAAATCCTTCAAATATAGGGTATCCAAATTGACCACAAATAGTACTTTCAACAATATCCATCTTGAAATATTAATCTTGGACATTTGTAGGCTTGTAATATTTATCTTGGAAATTTTTTGGGCTCCCCCTATATTTTAAATTAATGAAAACAATATTTCCAACAATCTCCTCCTTTGTCATTTATGCCAACCCTTAGCCAATTCTGATACTCCCCCCATTTGCAAATTTCCTTGTGTCTGCAATTCTTCCTATGTATGCAACCTCTCCCCCATTGACATTAATGAAAAAGATATAATCCCACTAATATTGTTCTTCCCTTTACTAACAATATGAGGAATATATCACGCCCATACAACATTTTTCTCCTTTGACTTTATCGAGTACGTAGACATCTCTTGAGGTTTTGTTTGCATTTTCCACTAATCTTCCTGATGTTGCTTTCCTTATCTCACACCCTTTAGAATTAAATGTGAGATAGTAACCTTGATCACACATTTGGATGACACTTAGAATATTATGCTTTAACCCTTCAACATATATTACATTATGTGTCTTATTTTTTCCATTATCAAGACTAACAATACCTTTTCCAACTATCCTTGCAGAAGCCTTATCTCCAAAAGTAATATTGCCTCCTTTTTCTTCCTTCAACGTGATAAACTTGATTTAGTCCTTCGTCATGTGTTTTGAATATCCATTGTTAATGTACCATTGGTTCCCTTCATTTTGAGAATGAAGTGCAATTCCACATTCTTCTTTCTTCAGTTACTCTTGCTTTCTTTTCCACACTCTAGTGTATTATTCACTATGCTTGGTAAGGACATCATCTTCCTTTTTTTGTTTAGGAGACTTTATCATGTTTTTTATATAGTTGTGTGCTATGTGACCATAGTTATTGCACTTATAACATTTAGTTTCAAGTAGGGGAGAAAATGAATTGTGTTTTTTGTTTGCAAAGCCATGAGAAATTTTGGTTTTGTTTCTCATATAATAATCCTTTGAGTTTTTGTAAGAACCTATATTTCTATCTCTCAGATGATCACTTCTTTCATAAGATCTACAATCTATTTGTTTATGACCAAAATTATTGCAAGGAAAACAATATCCAATAAAGAGGTATCGGTTTGTGAAAGGTCTTCGTGGTGGAACAACTCTTATGAACTCATTCTTGTTGTTCTTCTAAGAAGAATCAAGTTTATCCTAGTCATCATTTCCTTTCAGGATGTTGATTTCATTTTTCGTGGAGCCTTTGAAAATATTATCATAGCTTTCAGGATTTTCTTCATTTTCTTTTTTTGATGGCTTTATGAATTTAATGTTTGCATCTCCCTCGATTTTTTTTTTTTATCGTCATAGTCGAGAGTTGTATTGATGAATGGTGAACTTTAAAAACTGAGAATATTATCTAATATATTAGTACTCTTTTAAAAAATCAAGCTTATATTCAATTGATCAATTTTTTTCTCTAGTTCTTTTCTTAAGGAAACGGTTTCAGCTTCTAGCGTCTCACAATTTTCTTTCTTTTCTTTCAGCTATATTCTCACCACTTCTTCTATCCTCTTTTCCTCTTCTATTTGAGTCCTTAGGATAATAATTGTCATCTATGTTTCTTCAAAATCATGTTCCTTCTTTTCATGTTTCTACAATTGCTTCTTTTTCTTTATATTCTCTTCCCCGAGTCTGTCTATTTCTTTTAAGGCAATAATGAGTTCTTCTTCAAAATTCACTTCTCCATCAATGTCTTCCTATTCTGAATATTCATTTTCTTCATTAGAGGATTTTTTTTTCATGGTTATGGAGAGAGATTCTTATTTGTCATCAATATATTCCCTTTCTTTGAAGTTTCCAAATACTCCTTTTAGATTTCTCACAACTTATGATTCTTTTGTCTTTGACTTGCAATAGGAAAAATCATCAGATTTGTCTTCACTGGATCTCTCTTCATAAATGTTTCATAACGTGTACCAAATATTTTTATGTATTTACACTGCATTACCTTGACAATATTAAAATCTCGTAGACCACTCAAGATCACCTCTATTGTTTTTTCATTGTTTTCACTTGACTCCTTCCCAACTTTATCTGTACAAACTATTTCAACTAATTCCCAAATATCAAACCCAAGGGACTATAAATATATCCTCATTCTTATAATCCATGTTCCATATTTTTTTCCATTGAAAAAAGGAGTTATAAGGTACCAACTCTATTATAATATCTGAAAATAGAAATATTGCAAAGAATAATAGTGGAACAACACAATAGATGAAACCAAAAAACCAAAATAATACCTTTATTGATAGAAAACAATGTTCACTTGCCTCTTCAAGGGGGAAACCTCCAGTAGAGAAATGTTCTATTATAATAATTCTTAAGAAAAAAATTATCATGCCCTGGACTCTTATTTATACTAAATCTATCTATCAAAAGAACAATCTAGAGGAAGATATTCTAGAAGCAGAAGCTTCTATTAGGTATTCTTACATTTGACTTATTCTTCCTTATTACTAGGCCTTATTAATATTGGCATTTATTACATGGAAAATATATTATTCTACCTATGTGAGGGTTTAGGGAGGTTAGGTCCCTAACATGCCCTCCCCCTTAAAAAATAGCATTGTCCTCAAGGCTTGAGATGAGGAAATTGCTACAGAATGGTAGTTGGCTCACAGGTGGCTTATGTTGTAGATGTATCTTTCCATTGTACTAAAACTTCCTTGATGGTGCGATGATGGACATCATTCTCACGTTGGTCCAAGGATTCCTATGGCTGCAACTAGATGGATCCTTCTTCATCCAACTCGAGAATACTGGTTTGAGTTTGTAACTTAGTTCCAATCACCTTGTTTAAGCACGAAACGTGAAAAACATGATGGAGCTTAGAATGATTGGGAAACGCTAACTGATAGGCCACCTGTCCCATGCGCTTTAGAACTGTATAAAGACCATAAAATTTGGGTGCTAGTTTCTGACAATGGTCAGCCTTGAGTGAAGTCTTCTTATAAGGTTGAAGTCAAAGAAACACCTGGCACCCTTAAGAAAATTGATGTTCTCAACAACCGTGATCTACTTGTTGCTTCATACAATTATGAGCCATGAAAAAATTCTCTTTGAGGGTACGGAGAATAACTTTGTGAACTGTAATGGTCAACTTCCTGGACCTTCAAGACGTCGGGCATGTATGATAGAACTGAAGGTGGTTTTTTGTCCATATACTGCTTCAAAAGGAGTCATGGAAGTAGTTGTATGGTAAAAAGTGTTGTACTACCATTTAGCTAGGGGTAACCATTGAGCCCATTGAATTTTCTGTTCAGATGCAAAACACATCAAATATGTTTCCAAAAAATTGTTGACAAATTCAGTTTGAATATCAGTCTGGGGATGATAGGCAGTGCCTAGATACAATTTTGTGCCTTGTATCCTGAACAGTTCTTGCCAAAACTTGCTGGTGAAAGTGGGATGTCTATTAGAAATAATAATATGAGGCCTGCCATGAAGCTTGAAGATATGATCCATGAAAATTTGAGCCACAGTGGAGGCAGTGAATGGGTGTTGAAGAAAATAGAAATGAGCATACTTGGAAATATGATCAACTACCACCATGATGACTGACTTATTTCACGATTTAGGTAATCCAATAATGAAATCCATAGAGATATCCCTCCAAATAGCGGGTGGGATTAGAAGCGGTTGTAGTGTTCCTAGGGCTTTGACGGTTTCTCCCTTATTTCATTGACAAACATCACATCCCGCCACAAAAGTGTGAATGTTCAGTTTCATACCATCCCATAAAAAAGAACATTTGACCTTGTCATAGGTTTTGGTAAACCCTGAGTCCCCAGTTGTGGATGTAGCATGAAGCTCAAAAAGCACCATGGATTTAAGTTGTGAGCGTTTACTTAAATATAAACGAACTTTGTAGTGAAGCTATTCATTGTTCCAGGAGTACCCTAGGGAAACTGGAGAATTGTCTTGCAATTATTGGATCAAACTCGAAATTTTGGGATCTTGCAGCCATTCATGGCGAAAAAATTGAATCCAATCTGGTATAATGAAGGCGAGGGAAAAAATGACCCTTCATCTTCATATTTTCTTGAAGGAGCGTCAACAAACACATTGCATTTTCATTTCTTGTAAATGATCTCATAATCATATCCAAAGAACTTAGTCACCTATTTTTATTTCTCTAGGGATGAAATACATTGCTGCAAAAAATACTTCACTCTTTGATGATCTGTCTTAATTTGTACGTGTTTCCCAAATAGATAAGGGCGCTAGAGATCCACAACATGCATAATAAAAAACATTTCATTTTCATATATTGATTGGGCCAAATGTCACTCTGACAATTGTTTGATGGTAAAGGCCAAAGACCTACCATATTGCATAAGTACTGCTCCAATTCTTCTCCCAGAAGCATCACATTCCAGAAAAAAGGCCTTTTTGAAGTCAATAAGGGCCAAGACAGGAGTGGTGCACATAGATTCCTTCAAGGATTGAAATGGATGATCAACTACTGGAGTCCAAGTGAAAAAAATATTTTTAAGGAGAGCAGTTAGAGGCATCGTAATCTTTCCATAATTATTAACAACATTGCGATAATATCCTGTTAAACCCAAAAAACCATGCAATATTTTTAGAGTCTCAGGGAGAGGACAATCCTACATAGCTTCAATATTCTTAGGATCCACCTTGAGACCCTCCTTACCAAAAATATGACCTAAGTACTAGACTTATGAGGTTCCAAAAGAAAGTTTAGATTGCTTGAGGAAAAATTGGTGTTGAGAGAGTAGATGAAAAAATTGATCAGCATGAGCAAGATGGGTTTTATAGGTTTTACTATAGATGAGAATATCATCAAATAAAACTAAGAAAAAATGATGAAGAAAAGGACGAAAGACATGATTCATGAGGCTTTGGAAAGTGGAGAGATAATTACACAAGCCAAATGGAATGACCAAGAACTCATAGTGGCCCTCATGAGTTAGAAATGTGTTCTTAGGAATGTCTACCTCTTTCATATGTATCTAGTGGTAGCCAGAATGAAGATCAAGTTTAGTAAAGAACTGGGCACCACTTAATTCATCCAAGAGATCATCAATTATAGGACTAGGAAATTTGTCTTTGATGGTGAGTTTTTTTAGGGATCGAAATTCAAAACACATGTGCCAATAGACTTATTTATTAACTACCATGACCACATGAGAATAATAGGGGCTAGTACTAGGATGAATAATTCCAATGACCAACAATTCTTGAAGAATTTTCTCAATTTCATTTTTCTAGGAAAAGGGATGATGATATGGATGAACATTGGGAAGAAGGATGCTAGGTATGAGGGGAATGGAATGATCATGAACACCATGGGAAGGAGGAATTCCCTTGGGAGTGGAAAAAATATCTTGATGTTTGGAGAGGATGGATTGGAGGTCAAAAGGAACATAGAGTGTCTCAGTGGCTTGAATGGAATGGAGTTGTGAAAATGTCGTAATGATCCTTTTTTAGAAGCTTTTCCATGGGATGGGAGCTCATGATATCATGGGAACTTGTTGTGATTCCTTGGAACTTATATTGTTGGCCCTTCTCATTCAATTGCATGGTTAATTACTTAAAATCCATGAGAATGGGGCCCAAATTACTTAACCATTTGACACCCAACACAATGTCACAACCATGCATGTCGATAGAAAACATATGAGATTTCATGTGGTACTAACCAATTTGGAGAAACACATTTTCACAACTCCCTCCACATTTCATCGACCTACCATTTGCAGTAATGATTTTAAAATTGTTGACTGCTTGGATATAACTATTAGTTTCTTGGGAAATGCGGTGATGAATAAAGTTATGGATGATGCCACTATCAAGGAGGATGATGACCTTTTGATGCTTAATGTAACCAATGAGCTTGATGCTTAATGTAACCAAAGATAATCTAGTGAGAGCATTTAGGGAAATGACAGGTTCAACTTTTGGGGGGTCTGAGGGTGGATTCAGGTCAGTGTGTTTAGGTTATTTGGCCACATGGGGAGCCTCGACCTGTTCTTCAGAAACATCCTAAAATATATCCATAAAAAGATTTTGTTCCTTACACTTGTTCCAAGGAAAATGTTTCTCATCACAATTATAAAAAAGGCCCTTGAGTTGGCGTTCAACCATTTTTTCCCAAGTCAATTTTTGGATCTTTATTGGAGTGGAAGGAGGAGTGGGAGTGACTAGTTTAGGGCGAGGAATAAATGATGGTTTTCTTGTTTGAGAAGAGAGAAGCTGTTGTGATTCCTTATCTCTTTTAGTAGCTTCCACCCAACTCTGGGGGTAAGCCATGAGGATGTGGGCATGGATCTCATCCTTGAGGCCACTGATAAAACATTCTCGGAAAAAAAAGCATCATACATGCCCTCTATGTGGAAATACAATCATTCAAAAGAAACTATAAAGGCTTCCATTGTGATAGATTGTTTCAACTTTGTCAAATGGCCTAAATGGTTGGTGTCAGTTTCAAAGCATTCATAAATCTATGCAACAAAATGTGTCCAAATCATACCCTCGGTGGGAATTTTTTCTCCATTGCCACCATTGCCAATGTTCTTGATCTAGATGGAGAACACCATACCGAATTTTGGTCAAATCATTCATAATGTCGTACAAAGATAAATAATGTTCCATTTGAGTTATCCAGCTTTTGGGATCTGAGACATCAAATTTGTTCACATCCATGGGTGGAAGACATAGGTCGCGCTAAAAGTGATGGGGATGAAAAGTATTGGAATTGGAGGAAGTTTCACCTTCGGGGTGCAAAGGTGGGTCATATGAGGTAAGGTCTCCAGTGATATTCAGGTTGGCGCAGATCTAGCCGGTGAAGGATGCAAGCTGGGTAGAGAGGTCCTATTTCAAGGTTTCCATTTTTGCGTCTATGGTGGAATTCATGTTTTTATTGATGGTGGTAATATTGGCACTGAGCTTCCACACTTCCTTCTGGGTCTCTGCGAAATCAAAGGATAAGGAATTGAGGAAGGCTTCAAGGTCTTGGCTACGGGTGTAGGCCATTGTGAAGGGGGGAAATGGAAAGGGATGGGTGGGACCACAAAGAAAAGGGGTTATGGGTGAATGGTATCATGACAATTAGGGAGAAAAGGGGATTCCAATGGGGTAATTACCAAATAAGGGGTCTGGAAGGGGTTCAGGTCCATGGGAAAAAACAAAATTTGATAAAAATGATAGGTACAACAGTGATCAGGGTGAAAATATGAATTAAATGTGATAGGGCTCAAATAATGGTGTCAGCAGAATCTATACTTTTGTTTTTTAGAAACTGCTATAGAGTTATACTACAATCTGAAGAATGTTGTAGTGTTGAAAGGCCAAAATTCTTAACAGAAAAAAAATGTGTAGTAATTTCACAACTAGAATGCAGGAGATAACGTTGCACGACAACAAATATTGTTTGTTCTATTCCTGTTTCTGTCCCAAGGGTTAGGGTATTCATGGTTTCTATAGACAAGGGATTTCCTTGTGATATGGCTCTCTGATATACATGCAGGGTCCAAAAGTAGTACTCGAACCAATATCTCATGGCACCAACTAAAGACATATATATTACTGGTTAACCCAATGTGGACTACACATTACAATAGAGACACAATACATAATACAATAGAGACACAAATATACACAATACGATAGAGGCACAAATATATGTGGTTCACCTAGTGTGGGCTACGTCTAGTAGAGAAATTTCTAGGTTCTTCCTTTTTATTATCTAGCCAAATGAATGGATACAACCTATAACATGCACATTGTAACTTCCTCTTATTTCTCTCACAATATCCTTCCTCATAATACAATATTCACTATCACACACAACCAAAATACAATTCCCTCATAAAATAATGTTTTCTTCTAGGGAACAAACCCCTAATATAACTTCTACCATTGGATATGCGACCTTATAATGAATGGTCCAGATTAACTATGAAATTAAAATATTTTACAAGGAAATTTTTCCCTAAATTTCCCTTCAGGGGCACAACCCCCCAATCCCCCACCCGGGGGGGATGTTGCGTATGTGTTATATTCTTTGCATGTGTGTGTGTGGGTGCGTCAGATATGAAAACTGCGTCTGACGATCCCTTCACCTAGAGATTTTCCGTGTGCATCGGGCGCATTCCTAGGGGGGTCCCAGGGGGCGGTAGGTATGCCCCCCCTGGTTACGCGTAGCGTTCGGGGCAGTGCCCCGAAATTATTATTTTTGGGTGGTTTTTGCTATTTCTAGCTTATTTGTAAATTAATCCCAGATTAAGGGATTAGGGTTTTGGTATCTACGGAATACCTAAAAACATTGTATATATTGTATGGCGAATGGTGAAATTCGATATAATGAAAATAAGAAAGGTTTTCCCGGTTGAGGGTTTCCGGTAAAAAAACTCTGTGTATGAGCCATTGATTAATTTTTGTATTGCTTAAGAATCTATATGCATTGCTTTACTTCGCAGGTTTAAAACTTACATGTGGTATCAGAGCTCATTTTTGGCTTAAGAGGGATGCCTTTGTTGCCGAGGGTTTGGCTCGGTCTTGATAGATCAAGTTTATCTTGGGTCTGTGATAAACCTGGGTTTAGTGGGAGCTTTTGCAGTGGAGATTCAAGTAAAGAAAGAGGAATGGCGAGCTCATCTAGAATCGAGATAGATAAGTTCAACGGTAAAAACTTTGAGCTATGGAAGCTCAAGATGGAGGACCTTCTTCTAGACAAAGAACAATGGATCGTTGTGGATCCTGGTACATAGCCTACTGGTACACCATCTACAAGCACACAAGATACTGGTACACAACCTACCAATACACAAACTACTAGTACACCAGTTACTGGTATGTGTTATAACCCTAAAATGCACCATACAGGTTTACCTAGCATCAGGCCAACTCATGCCTCTTCCTAGCCAAAGCCATGCTGAGTAATTCCTCAAAAACCACTTAAAAACAAGCAACCCGCGCCCTAACTTCTCACTGGGCGCGGGAATCCGCTTGCTGTCCTCTTACTGCACGCGGGTATCCGCGGGCTAGCCTAAAACAGCCCGCGAGTACCTAACAATGCAAAAAATCAGGGAAGTTTCTGCCGA
>ML783038.1:94008-105401 GCA_009831015.1 Picea engelmannii | reverse complement strand
ACATACATGGCTTTGTTGATGCAGACTGGGCTGGATATTTGGATCGCAGAAGATCTACAAGTGGGTATGTGTTTAACCTATTTGGAGGAGCAATCAGTTGGATGAGAAAAAGACAGGCTGTAGTGGCACTCTCAACTACAGAATCTGAATACATGGAATCCACTCATGCAAGCAAGGAAGCAGTATGGTTACAAAGATTGTGTTTAGGTATTGGGTTGGTACAACAAGCAGTGAGATTAGACTGTGACAGTCAGAGTGCAATATTCCTGGCAAAGAACCCAACTTATCATTCGAAGACAAAGCATATTGATGTTCAATATCACTTTGTGAGAGACATGGTTGAGGAAAAGAAGGTGTTTCTGGAAAAGGTTGACACTTTGAAGAATGTTGTAGATTCATTGACAAAGTCTGTGAGCACAGAAAATTTCTCTTGGTGTAGAGTAACAATGGGCATTGCTTCCCTGTATTGTTGACTATATAATCCCCTAGACCCCTGGATGCAAAGAAAACAACAAGTGGGAGAATGTTGGGTATGTGTTATATTCTTTGCATGTGTGTGTGTGTGGGTGCGTCAGATACGACAACTGCATCTGACGATCCCTTCACCTAGATATTTTTCATGTGCATCGGGTTCTTTCCTAGGGGGGGGCAGGTATGCCCCCCTCTGGTTACGCGCATCGCCCCGGATTTTTTTTTTTGGGGCGGTTTTTGCTATTTTTAGTGAATTTTGCTATTTTTAGCTGATTTGTAAATTAATCACAGATTAAGGGATTAGGGTTTTGGTATCTACGGAATACCTAAAAACATTGTATATATTGTATGGCGAATGGTGAAATTTGATATAATGAAAATAAGAAAGATTTTCCCGGTTGAGGGTTTCCGGTAAAAAATCTCTGTGTACTCTGTGTATGAGCCATTGATTAATTTTTGTATTGCTTAAGAATCTATATGCATTGCTTTACTTCGTAGGTTTAAAACTTACAGGGGATCCATTAATTGTCTCTACCCCCCCTGGACCCCCCTAATGATAGTAGTGGGGGGGAATCCCCCAGACACCCCCACGTCAAGAAATGGGATCCAAGCACAATTGAAACAAACCTATGAATGAAGATGATAATCAGGCTCCACAACCAACAATCTCCCACTTGGAGACTGATCACAAAAAATCCATTGTTGTTGTACCTACTAGAATATGATCCACCTTAGACCTGTAAAATTTCGCATCTTCACCTTCACTCTTGAAGGCCAAATGAAACTGAGTAGGAACTTAGTTTCACCGTGGTTACTACCTTTGTTAACATGTATGTAGGATTATGGCTAGTATGTATCTTTTCCAACTTCAAATGTCCATATTCCAAGACATATCATATGAAATGGTACCTGAGTTGTATATGATTAGTATTAGAATGGAAGGCTGATTTATTTGCAATATGAATGGAACACTCAGTGTCACAATACAACCTACTATTCTCCTTCTTCTTTCCCAATTCCTCCATAAACCTCTGTAACCAAATCATCTCTTTACTAGCCTCTCTAGCAGCAACATACTCTGCTTTTGTTGTTGAAAGTGCAACAACCTTTTGTAGTTTTGAAATCCAAATTACTGTTGTTCCAACTATAGTAAAAACATACCCTGTGGTGCTCCTCCTACCATCTTTATCACCTTCCATATCTAAATCAACATATCCCTATAGAATAGTGTTTGAACCTCCAAAATATAATGCATGATTACTAGTACCTCTCAAATACTTGAGAATCCACTTTACCACCTCCCAATGTTCTTAACCTGTATTGTTCATATATCTATTGACAAATCCCACTACATGTGCAATATTTTGTCTTGTGCACACCATAACATACATAAAGTTTTCAATCGTTGATGAATAAGGGACCATGGACATGTATTATGTCTCCTCCCATGTCTTGGTACACATTTCCTTGGTTGATTTGAAATGGTTGGCCTAAGGTGTACTAACTATTTTTTCATTTTTCATTATAAACCTCTCTAACACCTTCTCTATGTACTCACCCTAAGACAATGTCAATTAGTGATTTTTCCTGTCTCTTGTTATTGTTATACCAAGGATTTTCTTTGCAGCACCGAAATCCTTCATCGCAAATGAATTAGCTAATTTCCTTTCGAGAAAATTTATATCTTGCATATTAGAACCTGCAACAAACATGTCATCTACATACAATACCATTATAATATAGCTTCCATTTTCTAGCCTCTTAAAATAAAAATAGTTATCAGAATGACATCTTCTATAACCTTGTTCGGTCATAAACCTGCCAAACTTCAAATACCACTACCTTGGATCTTGCTTTAGGTCATACAAGATCTTTTTCAACTTGCATACCAAATTCTCCTCCCCGTTGACCTCATACCCCTCTGGGTGATGCATATAAATCTCTTCATCCAAATCCCCATGGAGAAAATTTGTTTTTACATCTAACTATTCAATATGAAAATATTCTACTGCCACAACACTTAAAATAGTCCTAATTGAAGTCATTTTAACAACAAGAGAAAATTTTCATCAAAATCTATACCTTTCTTTTGTGAAAACCCATTTACAACAAGCCTAACCTTGTACTTCTTTTTACCTCCATCTTCTTCCTTGAACTTGTAAACCCATTTATTCCTACAAGAAACTAAACCAAGTCCCAAGTTTGGTTATTTACCAAGGAATCTATTTCCTCTTTCTTTTTAGTGTATACCTGCATTGCCTCTTCATAACTTTCTGGTTCACTAGAATCAATCAACAATAAATAATAAAATGAAGGAGAGCATGGTTAAGGGGGTCTACTTAACTTGGTATATCTTCTAACATCACTTGCAAGAGATTGAGGTACTCGTTTCTCCTGTTGTTGTACATTTGTTTTTTTGGTACCTTTGGAATTTATTTTTCAATGATCTCATCAAGAACCATGTATTTTTGTTTTTCTTCTTCTTATTTCCTTCCCTGCAACTGATATTTATACATGAACTTCTCATTGAATATGACATATCTACTCCTAATGATTTTATGATTTTCATAATCCCATAAGCGATAACCAAAATAATTAAAACCATATCCAATAATGGTACACTTCTTGGATTTTGCTTCAAGCTTTGTTCTATTTTCTTTATTAATATGGAAAAATGATTCACAACTGAAAGTCTTCAGAAATGAATATTTTACCTTTTTACCTGTCCATGCTTCCTCTGGAATTCCACCATCCAAAGAAATTGAAGGTCCTTTGTTTATCAGGTAAACAACAATATACATAGCATCTTCCCAAAACTGTAAGGGAAACTCGACATGCAATCTCATACTCCTTTCATGCTCCATGACTATCATGTTTGTCCTTTCTGACACACCGTTTTCTTGTGGTGTTCCTGGAACTATCTTCTCTCTATGAATACCATGGTATGAACAATAATCATCAAACTCCTTGCTGCAGTATTCACCTCCATTGTTTGATCTGAGACACTTCAACCATTTTCCTATCTCATTCTCAACCAAAGCTTTCCATTTCTTAAAAGTGTCAGAAACATCATATTTTTGTCGAATGCAATAAACGAAAATTTTTCTAGTTGCATCATCAATAAAAATAACATAATAATGAGAGCCACCAAGAGATGATACATGAGACGGTCCCCATACATCTATATGCACAAGCTCTAACTTTTCACTCTTCTTTTCCTTTCTAACTCTGAAAAATATGACTCATTTTGTTTTTTTCCATAAACACAATTCTCACAGAAATACAAATCAATTTTTTTAAGATCCAACAACAAATTACTTTTGTGAAGTACCTGCATCCCCTTCTCACTCATATGTCTAAACCTATGATTCCATAGTGTTGTATCCACTCTTATAGAAGATAAAAAGGTATAAGAGTCAACATTATCAGTACACAAATACAATGTTCCTACCTTCTCTCCTTTTGTTATCACCAATGATCCTTTAGTGAGCTTCCATGCCTTATCTATAAATGTATATATACAACCTTCACTTTCAAACTTCCCCATTGAAATTAGATATTTTCTCAGATATGGAACATGTCTTACCTCTTTCAGTAGCCATTGATTTCCATTTGTTTGGTTTATTTTCACTATTAAGAACCAAATATCAAGATAGCATAGAAAAACCTCATAGTAAGTACTCAACGCCTTGAAAAAGATAGAATTTCAAATAATAATCCTCTTCGAGGGGGAAACCTCCTTATAAACCACATAAATTTACCAATTCAATATCATTCCAAATGAAAATGTCTCCTTGGTATATATAGGAGACTAGGAGGTACAATTACAACTACTGGACCCAAGCCATCATAAATAAAATAATATTACTAATGTAATATGCCCCAAATAAGGGTTAATGTGTCACTATTTAGGGATTAACATGCCCCTCCCTTGAGGCAAGTGTTGTCTTCAAAGCTTGAGTAATTATGGATGCTTTTGTATAAAAGAATCATCTTCCCAAGTGGAATATTCAGCAGGTAGTTTCCTCCACTTAATGAGATACTTTGAAATGGATATATTCCTTAGCTGGTGAATTCTTGTGTCAGTGATGGATTTAGGCTCCAATATGATTTTTCCTTCCTTGTCAAGTTCTGGAAATATAGTTTGAACTGGGATCTTGTCACCTATAACCTTCTTTAAGAACGAAACATGGAAAACTAGGTGTACTCGTCAGGATCCATGCAACTCCAATTTGTATGCCATAGTACCAATATTTTAGAACACCTTATAAGGGTCATAGTAGTTTGGTGATAATTTATTATCCTTATTGTATTTCTGGAGGGACATCTGTTTGTATGGTTGTAGTCTTAAAAACATCCAATCTCATACTTCAAAACTTCTTTCACTATGATGTTGATCTGCTTGTTGTTTCATGTAATTTTGTGCCATGGTCAGGTTGTCCTTTAATATTTGGAGAACTTGTCGTTAATTATCGATGTGATCTTCCATTGCTTGAACCTTTGATTTTTATTTTAGAGAAGAAGTGATGGAAGGAGTGTGGTATCCATAGAGTTCCATAAATGGTGTCATTTTTGTTGTAGTATGAAAGGAAGTGTTATACCACCATTCTGCCAAGGGTAACCATTTGAACCATTGTGTTTGTTTATCAGAGACAAAGCAATGAAGGTAGCCTTCCAGAAATTTGTTCACTATCTTGGTTTGTCCATCAAATTGAGGATGATAGGATGATTTATGAGCCAATTGATTACCCAAACAAGAAAATAATTCTATCCAAAAATTTCTAGTGAAGACAGGATCTCTGTCACTTACAATAATGTTTGGGATTCCATGTAGTTTTTGAATTGTCACCATGAATGCGGTGGAAACTGTACTAGCTTTGAAGGGATGAGAGAGTGCATAAAAGTGTGCATACTTGGTCAATATTTACTTTAGACTTTGGTAACCCTCTGATGAAATCCATGGAAACCTCCTCCCAATGCTGAATTGGGATGGATAATGGTTGTAAAATACCCAGGGTTTAATTTTTTCCACCTTATTTTGTTGGAAAACCAAACATTCTTCTACAAACCTTTGAACATCAATTTTAAGGCCATCCCAAAAAAATTCCTTTTTGACCCTATGGAAGGTTTTCAAAAATCCCGAGTGCCCTCCTACCGGAGAGGTGTGCAATTATAATAATAACTTTTGTTTGAGTTGGTATTTCTTACATAAATATAAGCGGTCTTTTTACCATAGTGAATCATTTTTCCATGTAAATGTATCAGATGCACTAGAATCCTGTTGCAACCTTTGAATGAGAGTCCACACATTTTCTTCATCTTTCCATTCATCTCTCACTTCTATTATCCAATTGAGTTGGATGATCGAGATAGCATAGAGAAGTGCCTCAACATCTTCATCCTTTCTTGAGAGTGCATCTTCCACAACATTTTTCTTCCCTTTTTTATAGATGATTTCAAAATCATAACCCAATATCTTGGTCACCCATTTTTGTTTTTCTTCTGAAGATAGTCTTTGTTCCAAGAAGTATTTAAGACTATCATGATCTGTTTTGACCTTGAACTGCCTACCTATTAGGTAAGGGTGCCATTTCTTCAATGCATGTAGTATTTCCATCATTTCCTTCTCACATATGGGTTTGTGTAATTCATTTCCCTTGAGTGGTTGACTTTCAAAAGCCAAGGGCCTTCCTTCTTGGATTAGGACAACACCAATGCCATTTCGCGAGGCATCACATTCCAAAATAAAGTTTTTCGTGAAGTCCGGTGTGATCAAGACATGAGATTTTCACATCACTTCTTTAAGTTGTTCAAAATCTTTAATTTCCTCTGGAGTCCATGAAAATGCATCCTTCTTAGTTATTATTGTTAAAGGTGTTTCTCTTCTCCCATAGTTCCGAACAAACTTGTAGTAGTAACCTGTCAAAACCAAAAATCCTCTAAGATTCTTCAATGTTTTGGGAATCGGCCAGTCCATCATGGCCTTAATCTTTTTAGGGTCTACCTTGATACCTTCATTAGATACAATATGACCCAAATACTCTACCTCCTTCACCCCAAAGAAACATTTGGACGATTTGGCATATAGTTTTTTCTCCTTTACTAGTTGTAGCACCTTGTCAACATGTCGCACATGATCCTCCCAAGACTTGCTATAGATTAGTATATCATCAAAAAATACTAACACAAATTTTTGAACGAAGGGATTGAAAATGGAATTCATCAACCCTTGGAATGTGGAAGGTGCATTTGTTAGGCCAAAAGGAATGACCAAAACTTCATAATGGCCTTCATGAGTTCGGAATGTTGTTTTTGGGATATCTTCTTCCTTCATTCTAATCTGATGATACCCTGAACAAAGATCCAAATTTGTGAAATATATTGCTCCATGTAGTTCATCTAACAATTAATCAATGATGAGAATGGAAAAATTATCTTTAATAGTGATCTTTTTGAGCTCTCTATAATATGGACACATATTCCATGAGCCATATTTCTTGAATACCATTACCACTGGTGCAGAGTAAGAACTTTGGCTAGGTCTAATAATGTCAGCCTCTAACATTTCTTCAACCATGCACTCAATTTCACTCTTATGGGCATAAGGGTATCTGTACGGACTAATGTTTGGAGGAACACTCCCAGGAATTAGGTGAATATCATGATAATGATTTTGAGTGGGTGGAAGACCTTTGGGAATATATTCAAATACATTGGAATGCTTATCAATGATCCCTTGGAGATCTAGGGGAATAAATGGCTTAGATGCTTGAACCTCTAGTGAGAATAGTTGTGCAATTACACCTTGATGCCCCTTTTTAAATAATTTTGTCATGCCATTAGATCTTATCACCTTACTAGGTTTCCTTGTGATACCTCTTAACTCGATTTATTTTCCTTCCAATGAAAATTTCTTGAAAATTAAAATCCATTGTTCCTAATGATTGTAACCATTGGATTCCTAGTATGACATCAACACCACCCATGGGTATAGAAATCATTGGACTATTCATTACATATTCCCCTATAGTGAGATTGATCTTATTTCATTTTCCTGAGCAATTGATAGTTCCTCCCTCTGCAATAATTACCTGAAACTCTCGTGCTAGATATACAAAGCAATTGAGAGCTTTGGATAATTTATAGTAAATGAAATTTTGATTACTACCAGAATCAATTAGGACTATTACCTTTTTATTTTTGATATATCCTTCGATCTTGAGGGTTTGAGGAGTGCTAATTCCATCCAATGAATTACACTATATCGTGGGAGTCAACTCTTTAAAAGAAATTGTGTCTACGTTTTCATATTGAGATGCTTCTTGTTCTTGTTCTTGTTCTTCTTCCTCTTCACAATCTATGTAGAATAATTTATTCTCACCACATTTGTGTCTCTTACTGTACTTGCTATCACAATTAAAGCATAAAACATTTTCTTTTCTTTCCTCCAATTGTTGAGGTCTCAACCTTGTAGGTTGAAGTGGTTTATAAGAAGGAACATTATTCTATCGATAGATGTTAGGAGTGGTCCTTCTAGTAGCCATAGCCATATTTTTACTTTCAACATTACTTGCCACCCCCCTAAATGAATTCTCCAATGATTTGGGTTCCCAAAGATGAACCTCATGTTGAATGTTGTCCCTTAAAGTTCCTATGAATACATCAATCAAGTGCTCATCTGGAATATTTAATACCTTTATATTCAATATTTGGAAGTTCTCAATGTGCTCTGTAATTGAACCCTTTTTCTTGAGATTGATCAATTGGATAAAGAAGGTATTGCTCCTTGTATCCTCATAGTGTGCTATCATTTCTTCCATGAAAATTGTCCAAGTGATGAGTGATTTGCGAGAACAAATCCATCGATACCACACAAATTGATTGGGTTCTAAATATAAAGAGGTAATCCACAGATTGTGTGTATGTGGCACATTATGTAGATCAAAGAATTGCTCCATCTGAAGTATCCATGTGATTGGGTCCTTGACATCAAACTTCCTCATATCAATCTTAGGAAAGTGGTTGGTCTTCAACCCAAATTTAGAGTTTCTCCATTCTTGATTCATATTCCTTGTTTCCTCATCATGAATCCCATGGGATACATTTTCACTTTCAGGTGTCCTCTCTATTAGGAAATTTTTCAATCCTTCCATGATATCCATTTTTAAACCATCCATATTAGTATCCATTATTGCCTCCAACTTAGCTTCCGTTGAATCCATCATCCCTTGTAGTTCATCTTTTGTTACTGTATTCTTTTGTAAATCATTTATGTCCCTACACATTTTCTCACCTTCATCAAGAGTCCAAGTAGGAATGCATGGAGGATTATTTGGTGTAGAATTTCCCTTTTTTGGTGGCATGTTGGAAAGTATCACTTTAAACCTTGATTTTGGGGTGGTTCTGTTAGACAATATTTATTTTATTGTATCTCCAAAATTTCAGCCCTTATGGGTATGATTTTTTTTTTGTAGTTCTCTGATATTTCTTCTCTGCAATGCCATAGGTCTGATCAAAATTGGATGTGCCAAGTGGAATTTATGGTAACTTCCCCACAACTTTCTTATTTTTGGCATTTCCAGGAGATCTCACTTGTATAGAGTTCCCCACACAAAACAATTGATATAAAATTCTGAAAATTGTACCAGAAATACTACAGACTGTCCACTATCAAATGAAACTAGTCTCACTCAATTTGGATACTCGAGGAAGAATTTATGATTGTGTTACCTGGAACACCTTCTTGATACTAGTCAATAGGACTAGTTAGATACCCTATATTCCAGAGGGTGTATATACAAATTTGAGATGACCCAGAAGCTGAATTTTTCATCACAGATATATTAATAATTTATGTGAATATCCTCTAGATTTCAGAGTCTGAAACGTTACATAACAAATTTCATAGAAATTTTTTTGTGATGGCTAAATTCAGGATGATTCCAGAACCCTATCTTACATAGGATGTATCTCTGAAACTATAAGGCCTTAGGAGCTTAAATTTGAACCCAACATACCTTGATCCTTATAATAAATATCCTCCAAGGGGTTCCTTCTGAAATGTCGTAGAAAACAATTTATAGCGAAAATTCCACGGTGTCTCATATGTAGCAGTGAAACCCTAAGACCTTGAGCTCTGATACCAAATGTTTAGAACCAAATATCAAGGTAGCATAGAAAAACCTCAGAATAAGTAATCAATGCCTTGAAAAAGATATAATTTCATATAATAATCCTCTTCAAGGGGGAAACCTCCTTATACACCATATAAATTTCCCAATACAAGATCATTCCAAATGAAAACGTCTCCTTGGTATATATAGGAGACTTGGAGGTACAATTGAAACTAATGGACCCAAGATGACATAAATAAAATAAAATTACTAATGTAATATGTCCCAATTAAGGGTTAATGTGCCACTATTTAGGTCTTAGCATTCACCTTACCCATTCCAACAATTCTACATGGTGCATCATCACCCAAATTAGCCTATCCAAAATCATCTTGAACATAATCTTGAAAATGTTTCCTATGGGTTGTGGCATGAAGCAAAGCCCCTGAATCTACTACCCAAGAATAAATAATATTATATAAACAAAGAATCAAAGCATATTGTAACACACCACCTACTACATTTGCTTCTTGATTTTTCTCTTGTTGTCCATCTCTTTGTTTTTTTGGATCTCTATAGTCTTTCTTCATATGTCCTTTCTTCACACAATTCCAACACTCTATCTTTCCTATTCTAGATTTGGATCTGCCCTTCCTAGAATTCCCACGGTTCCTTGGAATCTTTCCTCTTTCCTTTTATCTTCCTCTAGTCTCCATGGTCAACATATTTCCTGATGTCTCTCCTATGATTTTTTGTCGCATTTCCTTTCTAAGGACAACAACAATAACATCAATCAAATTTCAGAGTGTTTTAACTAGAGACAAAGTTACTTACAACCATGACCAAACCATTCCAACTTTCTAGCAATGAGCACAATATTAGAATATCCCTAACTTCATCATCAAAGTTTTCTTTTACAGAACTTAGATGATTGGTAATCGTATTAAATTAATTTAAATGATCTGCAACAGACCCACCTTTTGACATCTTCATATTAAATAATCACTTCATTATAAATACATGGTTGGAGGCCGAGGGTTTTTCATATAGGATATCTAGTGACTTGATTAGATCCTTCATTGTCTTTTCTTTCAAAATATTGAAAGGAACCAATGCTTCCAGGTGCAACTGTATTGTTCTTAGTGCCTTTCTGTCAAGAACCTCCCATTCTTCGTCCTTCATGGCTGTCGAATTATTTATTTTATTCCCAATGGTAGGTAAATATCTTTCTGATATAAATAATCTTCCATTTTCATATTTCATAGCTGGTAGTTTTGGCCATTAAATTTATCGACCTTTAAATTTTCATCTTCCACCATTTTTCCCACTTGAACCAAGAACCCTCCTTTCCAGTGAGTTACCTTTGGCTCTGATACCCATGGTTATAAAAATAAGATCACAGAGCAATAAAATAAAATAAATGTAGAAATAAAACACAAAATATACACAATACAATTGAGACATATATATACATGGTTCACCCAGTGTGGGCTACGTCCACCAGAGAAATTGCTAGGTCCTTCCTTTTTATTATCAAACAAAATGAATGGATTCAACCTACAACATTCCAGTTGTAACTTCCTCTTCTTTCTCTCACAGTCTCCTCCCCCAAAATACAATATTAGCTATCAGACATAGCCACAATACAATTCCCTCATAAAAGAGGGTTTCCTTCTAGGGAAAAAATCCCTAATATAACTTCTATCATCAGATCTGCGACCTTATAATGAATGATCCATATTGACTAGGAAATTATAATATTTTACAAGGATTTTTTTCCCAAAATTTCACTTTGGGGGCATTTCCCCC
>ML783038.1:50983-93905 GCA_009831015.1 Picea engelmannii | reverse complement strand
GGGGGGGAAAGCACCCCCACACCCCTATTCAAGAAATGGTATCCAAGCATGGTTGAAACAAACCTCTGAATCATGAAGATAATTAGGATCCACAACCAACATGTATACATGTGTTGTCTGATGCACTACCACTCAAAGGGGTACCAACATGGGTTATAAGGGTGGCCAACAATGTACACTTAAGTACCACTTGTAGTTTCTGCATGTGGGCTTTCCCAACTACATATTTATGCATTGAATGATATTTGTATCTTTAAGATGCCAGAATACGTCTCTACCCCAAAATAAAAATAACCCACAATTTTCTACCAAGGAAAGTGCTCTATAATAATATCTGAAAAAATAAATATTGTAGAGAATAAAAATGGAACAACACAATAGATGAAACCACAACACCAAAATAATACCTTTATTAATAGGAAACAATGTTCTCTTTCCTCTTCAAGGGGGCAACCTCCAGTAGAGCAACGCTCTATTACAATAATTCTCAAGACAAAACTTCTCATGACCTTGACTCTTTTTTATACTAAATCTATCTATCAAAAGAAAAATCTCGAGGAAGATATTCTAGAAGCATGATATTCTATTAGGTGTTCTTACGTTTGACTTATTATTCCTTATTACTAGGACTTATTAATATTGGCATTTATTACATGGAAAATATATTATTCTACCTATGTGAGGGGTTAGGGAGGTTAGGTCCCTAACAGGAACTCTATTTGTATAGAGACCTTCCTTACTATCCATATGTGCTCAATATCTTCCTTCCAATAGTTAAACTCTTTCTAAAGGAACCCACTCTGATACCAATTGTTGAGCTTATGGTTATATTAAAAAGGGGGGTGAATTAGTATAAGATAATTTTCACTTTGTTTAACCATTCATCAATCAATAATTAACTAAGAAGCAATAATCACATATAAAATTAAATCACAATGCACCAAGTTTAATGTGGATAAAAGTTGGTATAAACCAACTAGGTAACAAAGTGGGAACAAGCTTAACCACTAGAGAAGAGGCTAAGCTTGGGATAACCCTTTCACTATAGCATGCAGACAATGATTCTCTACCACAGGCCTAGTACTAATACATTAACCATGTTGGTATTCCAATTACTGATTGAGACACAATTTATTAGAAAAAAAAATGCATGCGATAAACAATGGCAAGTAAAATAATTCACTTAACTCTAATCATCAATCACATAATAACAAAATGATTTATCTTCATCATTAAAGATAAGAACTGTAAAACATTGAATCAGATAACTTATCAATAGATTTAGTAGCTCTTACTCATTACAACATCCATTCATGAGACGAAATAAGAAATGATTCTTCTCCACATCCAATCATACATGATTTTGATGAAAAACACAAACTTGTCTCTGGTCCTAAACATGACTTCTCAATTAAAGGAAGCTCCGAAATATTTTTTTTTAAAATAAAAAAATGAGGGTCTTTGCAATAACCATCGACCTCTTCTAATAGGTCGATCCTCCTATTTATAACATACTTTTAACTAAAAATAACTATTAAATTGAAACTAAGTAAAACAAAACTCGTCACATGGCATTTTCTTCTATCAGTCCTTCTAAGAGTCATCACAAGGTCTCACTTAAGTGGGTGACTCTTCTTGTACTCCGACAACTTGATGAAGATATCCTTGCATGTATTTACATATGGGAATATATGATGTTCCATTGGGGTGGAAAGAATCTCTCCTATCTCTATTTCATGTGCCTAGTACTTGACTAATCTGGTACTTAACTATTGTAACATATCTTGAGCTCTGGTTGGGTGCTCCATGAACTGACGCACATGTCTTGGCACCATGTCTGCCACCTTCGCTATCTCCACAACCCAGATTTAGTTTTGTTAGGCATGTGAATTGACTATGTCACAAAAGTCGATGAAGTCATCAGGTGTGTCAAATTCTGGGAGGCCAATGTCCCTCATTTCTCGGTTGATATTGGTCCAGTGTTTTTCGCACTTGGACCATTTTTCTTATATTTCCCGCTGAGGTTCCTGAGCTATTTTAACCCAATATTCGGTTGATGCTGATTTACCTTAGCACCCGTATGTCGTTCTCTTTGGGGTCTCAGGCCTTTTGCACCGTGTATATATAGTCGATCCTTTCCACGGCTTGGTGCTCTTTATCGTACCACCTCTCCATATCCTTGCATGTCGCCAGTGCCATGAGGGTGTCTTCCTGAAGCTTGTCTATCCTTTCAGTGAATAGGTTGCGCTCATCTATAAATTTGTTGTAGTAATCCTTGAATTCTCTCCTTAGGAACATCGTAGCCTGTGTGGTGTCTTGGTAATACTTCGCCAAGTGGATCAAATGTTCCAATTCTTTCAGAGAAGTAGCCAGTTCCTATTCATAACTTTTTTCTCTGTCCAGGGTGGAATTTTTTATTTCCATCCCTGCGTAGATAAGTTCAGATGTTTTGGCATGATATGTATTTATCAAATTTTCCTCCGTGGTGATGAGGATGGAGGGATCCAGAGTGATCCTCCTCTTCTTGGTGGTTCTCTGCATGATAGCCTTTCTTTTCCGGTGATAAGTGATGGCATGTATGTCGGCTACTTCATCAACGAGTTCAGGGATTTTATTATCTCCCCAGGTGAGCATATTTCCCAGGCTCCTAATGGTATATATTTTTTCAGGACTGGGGTCTTGAACTTATTCCCTGTGTCTCGAAACCCCGGGATTTTTTCTTCACTCATCGGGAATTTGAGTACCGATTGAAATTGAGGCATCGAGGGTAGGCTCCGTACTTACTTGATTATCGACCATTGAGATGTCGATTTATTTCCGTGGATCTTATTCCTTTTTCTCGGTCATCTCTGGCTAATCCTTCGGACTATATTCTTAGGTCTCTAGTGCATTGGGCAACTCACTATCTAAGACACTCTAAACTTCTTGTTCATTTTGTGGAAGGCCCTGAATTCAAGCGTCGAGAGCTGGGGAAGATATCTTCTCTGGATATTTTTCTTCTACGATCTGTACAAGGGTCACCAGGGATACCTTTGAGCTCTCTTCATTATCATAGATGTTTATTAATTCATGGAGGGGGTCTGGTAAAATTTCTCCCACTGATAACTCGACTGTCTCTGGCTGAAGTGAAACACTCACCAGTGATCCGACCTGTGGTGTTTTGATTTTAGGGCCATCTAACTCGATGATTTCATCGATGTCTATCAGTTCAAGGCTGCTTGGGAATATATGGATTTCATCTGGGTTGTCGACGGGGGACCCTGTCATTCCTCTGAGGTTCGATTCATCTTGCAGCTGATCAATTATTCGTTGCGCCTGTTCTATCATAAGTAGCCCCCTCTCCTGTGTTTTTTGAGTCATAGGGAAACCTATATATTGCACTAGGGCTACCAGGGGGACCTCTGCTGCTTCGACCACTACCTGGGGAACTGCTGCTTCGACCACTATCATTTCTTCTCTGGCTCTGAGGGCCTCTTGAGCCGATTTATCTATGGTTTTTGTTTGTTCATCCAGAATCATGGCTCTGAACATGGTCATTTTGGGGTCATACATTCTTTCCACCACCTTGTCCTAGTCCTGGGAATTTTCTGTGAAGATTTGATCTTCAAATTTGTCATTGGCATATGGCCAACAGGACGACACTTGTGAGGCATGTTTCAAGACCATACCCTTTCGTTCGTTCTTGCATAATCGACCGATCTGGAATCTAAACTCCAATTGGCTCATCCCCTCTTTCTTGGCTTTAGAAATGTCCTTCACCAAGTAGAAGCCTACATGGAATCCATAGGGTATAAATGCACATTTTTTATCCTTGACCAGGGTGGTGTTGTAGCCTTGCACGATGGTCCGGTATCATATCTCTTCCACTACAAGCCATTCAGGGACATGTGTTGGCAGGATATGAGGTTCTCTGGTGGCCTCGAACACCTTGATGTAGGTATCACGCTCGTCTAGGTACCAGTGGCCGATATTTGATATCATCTTTTTGGCCACAGCCGATAGTCTTGGGAATTATTTCTTGAAAAGAATAAAATAAATATGTGCGATGAATTCATCGAAGATGG
Source organism: Picea engelmannii (assembly GCA_009831015.1). Lineage (NCBI taxonomy): Eukaryota > Viridiplantae > Streptophyta > Pinopsida > Pinales > Pinaceae > Picea > Picea engelmannii. Next base: position 89,841 of record ML783038.1, on the reverse strand, counting down.
GGGAGTAAGATTTTTTGTACATTTTCTCCCATAATATGTTGAAATATACATGGACCAGGAGTTATGCGACGTGTCATCTTAGGTTCATGATGTCAAAAATGTTTCTGGCACACATGACATCTAGTAAGTATGAAGCCATGTAGAAGGATGGTGTCTCTCCTTACTTTGGCGTCTGAGCCTATTTTATGCAGATACTTAGTTGTTTAGAAATGATGGCTCCCTAGTTGAAGTCGCTCCCAGAAATGGCCACTGTATAAGCCAGAGGCATCCATGCCTCTGAAAATATGGAGCAATCTTTCTCCCCATACAACTGGAAGATGAGAGCCATCAGGTAGATGTATGGATCCTTTAAGTTGGTCGTCTGGTACCAACTGAAGGTTCGATTGGTGTATTTTATATATTATCTCTACAATGAGGCCATCACCCAGCTGGTGTCGTAGCGCTTGTAGAATTTGATGATGAAATTAGTGTTCAGTCGCTCCTCGGGGTCTCTAATCTTGTAATACCTTTGTAACTCCACCATAAGGAACACACCAAGACACCCACCATTTTTTTCATTGATAAAACATTTTTGTGTGCCTTTGTGGTCAATGAGCCACTTCAGGAGTTCAACATAGGGAAAGACAGGGGTTCTACTAGCCACCATATGCAAATATGACCACCATATTTTTGGGAACAATTTGTCATCGAGTGCTATGACATCAATATCATTGTGTGGGATGCATCCCGGGTATTCCTCCCAACTGATTTTCTTAAAGAGCTCTCCCTAATGTGGAAGTGCCATTTTGGACCCTGTGATTGCCTTTGTATCTCCAAAGGTCGACGGTTGAATGAAAGATTTCTTTGTCTATGTTTTGATGACCGACTCCAGTATTTGTGTGAATTCCAATTGTCTTGTGATCCCTGGAGAGGATCCTTCACCTCATTCTAGTTCTTTCATCTTTGGCTCCCTTGGTGATCATCTAGTTGTCATCTTTCTTGGAGGCATTGTTCCTACAATCAAAATAAATCTTGAGAGTTTGTGTACATAGAAACACTGTATAAAAATATATATGAAGTGTAAACATGTAAAATCCACACACTTGGTACATACCTGTAAAGCTTTCTAAACCTAGTTATTTGATTCTCACAGAATCTATGCAGCTCTTGAATTGCTCGTCTCGTTTCTCCAGATGCTCTGAATTTCATAGCGCACAGAATGATTATGCTTACCATGACTTGAGAGGATTTAAACCAACAAAGAACTTACTATTTTTCATCAACCATTGAATTCGAGTGATGAGTGCAATTTAAAAAAAATCTGTCGCCAAATCTCTGTAACTTGAATTCATCATGGGTTGACAGCAGAGGCACAGGGGTGATGCAGTCTATCGGTGATTTAAACTGACCGTGTTGATTGGCACACAAGGTAGAAAATAATGATGGATCTGGTATTAATTAGTCCTTAAAATGCTCCAAATATCATCATATCTAGCGCTAAAACGTCCCATTGTGTCGCTTTCTCAGTGGGCAGATTGGGGATCGGGGATACGCTATTAATGTTTTCTCCAATTTCCATCACAAAATATTCGACACTGATCAATCTCATCGTATGATGCTGACATGGAAAAACTGAATCGGAGGTGTGACTTGGACCTAGGGAACCAAGAATGACCCGGGGTAAGACTAGAGCGTACGGTTCTCCAATATGGAAAAGACACGTGGCATTGAAGATAGGTGGTGTAATCTGTGTATGTTAATCGGATTGGGGGTTTTCATTTAATCATTCGGTTTAAAACATACCTTAAAGTGTCGATGTCGAAAAGTGTCTGGGATCGGAGATCAATGATACCTATCATATGTTTTTCTACAGATTAGCTTCCTCAAAAAAGTCCCGATACCGAAGTGTGTCGGGGATCGATGATCGGGGGAACTCTTTAGCGTGGTCACAAAGTCCATCGCGATCCTTTTAGGTCTTCCCCAATTCCGATATGTGCATCGGGTATTGGATATTAGAGATATCTTTTCCTTATTGATTAACGACTACTCCCTTTGTCTTTTACCGATGCCAAAGGGGATTGGCTCTCGACGGTATTGTTATGCAGAAAATTTGGTGCAAACAAAACTTACTTTTGTCGATGTCAATGAAGATAAAAAATTGGCGACTGAGGTTTCCCGAGTGGTTCTTTTCCTTCTTTGAATTCCTTCCAATGCTGAAAATGAGTGTGTTGGGTGAACTGTCTTGGCTCTTGATTCTTTGTTCAGGCATTAAGGCTTAAGTCATGAGGTTTCATAAGTTCAAAACAATGTTGAAAAGCTAATGAGAGTCATGATAATAATCAGAGGAAAAACATTTTCACAAAGAATTGAAGTCGAAATAGATAGTGCAAAGATCAAGTGGTACCCAAAAAGTAAAAATTGACATAGGCTTTTTAAGGTGTGTTGAGTGCTCAAAAAATGACGACTTGTTGGGCGAAAGAAGAAAATATGTTCCTTCCTTGGGCTCGGTTGATGAAAAAAATGGTTAGGAAATTAATTGGTTTTTATATCAAAGCTTATTTTTCCCTTGCATTTGGATTTTCCCCAGTTGATGCATCTAGGCCTTCCTGTGGGGTTTTTCAACCTTTATTCTTCCTTCTTTTCCTATAACCCTAACTCACACCCCCTTTGAAAAGAGTCTAGTGAATCATTCACTAGCACTAGGGATTTTAGTTACCCTTATTCATTTTCTATGGTGTTTCTCCATTGCTAGCGAGCGTCCATAGCCCCAGCGGAGTCACCTCGATGTCCCAAACCTTTCTCCGCTTCCAGCGAGTTCCCATAGCCTCGGTGGAGATGTTTTCATACCCCTTCCTACTGTGGACTTATTTGATATAGTTGACTTATTTTGGCAGAATTCCCTAAGCGAGTGGGAGAGGAAGATGTTAGTTATTTGCAAAGAAAAATGAGATGGTTAAGGTGAAACTCACTAGCTCTGTCTCTAAGGTGCATGTAGTCCTTTCAAGTGTATCGTATTTACCTTAATTTTTTACCAGACCACCAAGAAGACACTTCTACATTTCTCCAAAGTTGTTCATCCATGCAGGTTAGATAGAAAACCCATCGAAACCATCGCGGGCTCCCCAATGTTTCTTGTGTAGTATGTGAACGACGAGTTGGGAACAGATTCCGCCATATCACATGATTTGAGTTCAACCATTTTCTTGCTAAACACAACCTTCAAAAGTGTAAAAGTACAATCGAAAAATATAAAACAAAAATGTGTTTCGCAGTCGAAATAAACATCATAAAAGACATTGTTTTTTTTTAATGAAAATATTTTTTTAGGGCTTGGTCATTCACCGGGAGCGTGTTAGATTCCCCCCTTAGATTCTTTAGTCGATAGGTGCCTACCCCAATATTCTCGTCCACCTAGAAAGGTCCGAGCCATATATTTTGAAACTTAGAATGTTTTCCTTTAGGATCATTTGCTCTATCCCACTTTAGGACTAAGTCTCCTACTTCAAAATTCTTCTCTTTAGCCTTATGCTTATGAAACCACCTTTTAACTATCTTCTTGTGAGCTATGAACTTTGATTTATCTTTCTACCTTTCTTCTTCCAACATGAGAAGGGTGTCAATTCTTTGTTGTAACACTGATGAGGGCTATCCTCTCGACTCTTGAGCAAGTTGAAGAGATGGAAGATATATCCCATTCAGGAGAATGGCTTCCTATCCGTATAATAGAAAGTATAGGGGATTCCCTATAACTCCCTTGTGTGTAACTCTATCTTCCCATAAAGCGTTATGGAGTATATTATGCCAATTCCTCTGGTTTTCTACAACCGTTTTCTTCAATATCCTCACTAGGTTCTTCTTAGTTGATTCTTCCACTCTGTTTCCTTGTGGATAATAATTTGTAGAGTAACTAATTATGATCCCTTTGTCTAGGAAAAACTTTGTTAATAAGGTGGAAGAAAAGTAAGCTGCATTATCAAAAACAAGGATAGAAGGGACATCAAACCTTGTGATTAGTTGTTGTTCTATGAATTGGATTACCACCTTCTTGTTTACATGAGTCAGAGGGATGGCCTCTACCCATTTCATGAAATAATTGGTGGTAGTAAGTATGTATCTATGTTGCTTTGAAGAACTTGGTTTAATTTCTCCTATGATATATAACCCCCATTGCTCAAAAGGCCTAGAAACGACCACTGGTTGGAATGGGACAATTGCTTTCTTCTCCCTCCCGGTGCTTATTTGACAAGTTTTACAGTTTCTAGCATATGTGTGAGATTCTTTGAACAAAGTGCCAGTAACATACAACTCTCAGTATCTTATGAGCAGTGGTGTTTCCTGCAAAATGTCAACTAGAAGGACCATCATGGAGATCCTTCAGAACTTTGTCTGCATCTTCACGTTAAATACATATTAAAAGCACCCCATCATAATTAACACATAAGAGTATTGAATTTATGAGGCGATGTTGTGCGGATTTTAACCTGAGGGCTCTCCTTTCTCGAGGGTTTAGGTTTTCAGGGAAATTCCGATGATGCAGGAGATAAGTCAATTTCTCATACCAAGACTCTTTCCCTGGGGAAATGTATGAAGCTTCACCACACCATAATGCCAATTCATTCTCCCATCCAAGGTATTCATTTACTTGGTCTTGGGCTTCAACTGCCAGTTTGCATAACTCGTGTCCCTTAACCAGTTTAACATTTTTTATATCTAGGTCAAATTCTTAGACTATTTCCATCCAGTTTCCTCTTCTCTCACTCATCTCCTATTGAGTAAATAAGGATCAGACTGCAGGGTGAGGCACAATGAATTTTGTATGGTTCTTAAGGATGTAGGATCTGAAGTTTTTTACTGCCTTGTATACCGCATAGGCCTTCTTGTCTATAGCAGGGTAATTTAGTCCGACCCCTTGGATATTAGTGCTCATAAACGATACTAGGGCCTCGTTGTTGTCACATCCTTCTGAGTCAATACTGCAGCTAATGATTGGTCGGAAGCGAAAGTGTAGAGAATAAACTCTTTGTTGAAATCAAGTCTTCACAACACTGGGGCTCTAGATATTGCAGTATTAATATTTCTGAAAGCCTTCTTTTGTTCATCATCCCACTTAAACTCAACATCTTTACGAATCATTTTTTGTAAGGGTTTGATAGTTTCCACGAAGTTGGGGTGAATTTCCTCACAAAATTTATTTTCCCGAAGAACGATTGCATAAAATTTTTGTTGTGAGGTAATGGAAGCTGAACTATAGCCTTAATCCTTTCTAGATCTATGTGAATTCCTACTTGAGATATAATTTGTCCCAACAACTTACCTTCCTCGACACCAAAAATAGTTTTCTTAGGGTTTAAGGATATACCGTAATTCCTACACCTTTCAAAAATCTGGGTTAAGTGTTGGATGTGATCTTCTTTGTTCTTTGAATACACAGTCACATCCTCCAAATAGACTACCACACATTTATTGATTAGGCCCCTAAATGATACATCCATGGCCCTTTGGAAGGTCTCTCTTGCATTGATTAACCTAAAGGGAATATGTTTATAAGTGAAGGTTCCCCAGTTGGTTCAGAAAGTTGTTTTCAAGAGGTCCTCTTCTGAAACTAGAGCCTGGTTGTAACCTGAGAAACCTTCCAGCAAGGAAACAAAATCAGAGCCAGACACGGTTTGTAGGAGTTTCTCCATTGGTGGGACTGGGTATTTTTCCTTTTTTGAATCTCTATTGAGATTTCTGAAATCTACACATAGGCGGATTTCCCTAGACATTTTCCTTACAGGAACCAAGTTTGCTACCTAGGCAGAGTGTCTAACCTGGAAGATAATTTTGGCATCTAACAGTTTCTTTAACTCCTGACACATGAGGGGCTCCAGGGATGGGTGGTACTTCTGGAGTTTTTTTGGAAGGGTTTTACTTCAGGATTTAATGGGATAGTGTGTTGACTGATATGGGTATCATAATTTTTTAGATATCGGTAGGACCATGCAAAGACATCTTGATATTGTATGAAAAGTTTGAGATAGGCCTTCCTTTATTCTTTAGATATTGTCTTCTCGAGGTTTACATTTTTTTGGTTTTCTAGGGTTCCGAGATTTATAATTTCATGCATGGGACAGGAACTACTGATCTTCATGTTTTTTAACCCCTTTAATCTTTCCCTTAGGTAAAAAAGGTTTTCTAAATTGGATGTTCCCTTCGAGATCTTGTAAAAATTATATTTCTCAATCATTTGATCTATCCGAGGATCGGTTTCTGTTGAATGTTCCTGGAATACTTCATCATCAATAGCCAAGTATTTAAAATTATTTTGGTTATTCAAAAAGTTTATGATCTGTTCATCTCCTTAAAATACCTTCCAATTAGAAATATTATTGGGCCCTGATGGTTTGTAGAGAAATTCCACAGTGAACCGGGAGGTTTCGTAATCTTTTAAAGGTGATATCCTTGAAGCAGCGGTGGCCAAAGAATAAGAAAGAATGTTCTTTTCTCTAGGGATCGATGTAATGTTGAAATATTCAAAATGATCTATTAGCCTGTGCACTTCCTGTTGGTAATTATTCAAGTGTGGAGAGTTGCAATGTATAGTATTTCTTACTTGACTAACGATGATTTCAGAATCTCTGAAGACTTTCAATTATTTAATGTTTAATTCCATGGATTTCTTTAGCCCTTATACTAGAGATTCATATTCGATGGTATTGTTTGTGCATTCGAACTCTAGTCTACAGGACAAAAAATGTCGTTTACCTTTTGGATCAATGAGGATGCACCCTGCCCTAGACCCTTCTTATGATTTAGATCCATCAAAGTATAAGGTCCAAACTTGTGGGAAAAACCTATCAGCTTCGTCTTTCTTGTCACTTCCCTCTCCCTTTCCTGTTTGTTTCGTGATTTCTAATGCAAGTTTTTGACATAAGAGTGTTTCCTCCGCCGTCGTAGGTAGTTTATCTTGAAAAATCATTTTGGAGTTTTGGGTAAGGGGAACATCGGATGAGAGGGGGGAGAAATTCCCGAAATCAGAGTCACAGGAATAATTTCCTAGAATGGGGAATTCGGTCGATGAGGGTTCATTGAGGGTTTTTAAGTTAGTGACCATGTGTTTCAGATATCTTTTCCTGTCAATCCTGATCATATTGGTGTGCCCTTTTAATGGCAGCCAAAGGTGATCCTAGTATTCTCTAAAGTATTTGTTTAACTTCTCAGACCAATATCGACTCAATAACAATCCATAAGATTATGGGATATCTACTACAATGATGTCAATTACTTGCACAAATATAGGGTGTGTCACTATTCTGATCATTACATATTTGAGTTCTCCCATGACCTTCACCTAGGTTTTGTCTAGATATATCATGTTTATCACTTTTGAGAGGTATTGCATTTAATTCTTTGCAATAGACAAAGGAATAACATTTGAAGATGCTCCTGAGTCGACCAAACAATTATGGATGATTTGGTTGATGACTGCAAATGTCAAAAGGAACGTGGAACAAAAGGTTTTCCCTTCTTATCTTCAAAGTAGACATTCATAGCTGGTTTATTTCCTAGATCTGTGTGAGTTAGGTTTCTTCCCTCATCAGTGCTTGTTGTAGGATTTTCTATTGATCTCAATGCTTGTAGTAGAAAATATTTTTGTTGAGGGATTCTACACATGTTCATGACCGATATATTTTCCTTCAAATTCTTCAAATATTCTACTATGTTGTAATATAGCTTGGTTGATTCTCATGTATGGATATTTATAGGGTTTCTTCGGGGGACAAAAGGTGCTTTAGGGTGATCGAGAGTTGGTTTTCCTCATGAATTTGGGGTCATAGTAAGGTCATTCGAGATAGGTTGACCCCTACTTCATGTTTTCACAACCAAGACTTATGTGGGTGGTTCTTGAACCTAAAATAGGTCATCGAAAGGCATAGGTAGGCTAGGATCCCATATCAACATGGTTTTTTCTTCTGGTGAAGCAACTTCTTCGTGATCAGTAATATTCATAACCGAGCCACTTGATTGTTCGGTTAGAGAGACTTCATCTAGAAACCGGTTGGCCATCAAATTCATGGCATGCACCCATTGGGGGCAGTCTCTTTCAGAGTGATTCTATTGATTATAGCTACAAAAAGAGTCAGATGATGCATTTCCCAGATCGATGTTTAAGCTGGCTGGGGGAAGTTCAATTTCTTTGAAAGGAGGATTTCTTTTAAAGAAAGGTTTATAGGGCCTCTAGTATTGGTTTCCCTCCCCTGCACTTCTATTTATGTCTATGATTTTGTTTGACAACTTCTTGACCATGCGTTATAGGTCCTCTATGTCTCCATTTCCCTTTTCGGTACCTTGTTCTGTTTGTTTCTCTAGGGGTCTAGTCAACAGGAGTCCTCTCCTAGGAGGAGGTTGAACTTATTTTTTGACTAATGAGACATGCCCTTGCTTACATCCCTTCATTTGAAACTCTATCATTTTGGCTTCTTCAAAATTCTCATCTAAGGTTGGTTTGGCAACCCTTTTCACAAACATGGAAATAAAAGCTGGGAGAGCATTAACGTATACTTCGATTTGCAATTCCTAAGCAGGTTTAGCTTCAGGATAGAACTTGTTTAATATGGTGGTAAATATTTTATTGAAGTCTTTAACCCTTTCCTTTGAACTCATGGTGGTGGAAAACAACTCAACTATCAAATATCCTGTAGTAGTTTCTTCTGCAAATTTATCTAGAAAATCCTTTTGAAACTTCGTCCAACTAGTTATGGATCCTACATGTAAGTTAAAATACCATGTGGAGGCCAAATTCTCGAAAGTGTAGGGGAACAACCTGGAAAATACGTCTTCATGTTGGACATTCATTAGTATGATAGATAGTATGAATTTCTTGATATGGTCTTCAAGAAATCGTGAGGTTTCAGGGTCAAACTTAGGGAGTAACTTCTCTGGATGTCGGGGAAGATTATGTAATCGTCTAGGGATGGCCAATGAATATCTGGAAAACCAAGGTTGATTATTTTGAGCTGGGTTTCCCCTTTCTTCATCATGGTCATGGTTATCTTCCATGTCTTCATATCCTGGGCCAAACCCTTCTTCTTCCAAAAATTCGTCGGGCTTAGAGAAGTTGTCGGCTGGTGTTTCAGCGATTAGATTAAGAGAATGTTCGATTTTGGTGACTCAAACACTGGTATTATTATTTGTTTTCTTTGAGGAAGCAACGGGGCTAAGGGAAATGCACCGATCTATCGGGCGTAATCTCTTGTGATTCTTATGAATTGGTTAAATTCCTCGTGAGGAAGAGCATAAGGTATATCAGGGAACATATGTTCTTCCTCGTGATGGGGTGAGTTACTCATTTCAAGAGTACTCAATGTGTGTGGGATATCTTGGGAATGACTAGCCATACATGTGGGTTGTTTGGAATCTACAGGTTGTCTGAAATATTATGTGAAATATATATTCATCCATTCATTCTTCAGGCCCTCCTTCCAACGCCAATTCTCTTGAGGGATCCTAAATCCATTTAACTCAACAACAGTAACCAAACCCACCACCAAGGCCCAATTAGACTATCCAACGTTTAATGGTCGAATGGTTCTCCAGATCTTTCAATCCAACCAATTAATTGATGGGCTTTACATTTTCTTGTGAAGGTATCTCCTTCAGTTCAGACGTTCTCTTTTTGTATTTTCTCTTAGGTGGGACCGATATAAAATTAAATTCGGTATAAATCAAATAGGTAACAAAGTGGGAACAAGCTTAGCTACTGGAGAAGAGGCTGAGCTTGGGATAACCCTTTCACTCTAGCATGCAGACAATGATTCTCTACCACATGCCTAGTACTAATACATTAATTGTGTTGGTATTCCAATTATTGACTGAGACATAATTTATCAGAATAAAACCTGCATGTGATAAACGATGACAAGTAAAATAATTCTCTTAACTCTAATCATCAATCACATAATAACACAATGATTTATCTTCATCAAAGACAAGAACTGTAAAACATTGAATCAAATAACTTATCAACAAATTTATTAGCTCTCACTTGTTACAACATCCATTCATGAGACGAAATAATAAATAATTCTTCTCAACATCCAATCATACACGCTTTTGATGAAAAACACAAAATTGTCTCTAGTCCTAAACATGACTTCTCAATTAAAGGCAGCTCTGAAATATTTCTTTACAAAACAAAAAAATTAGGCTCTTTGCAACAACCATCGACCTCTGCTAATAGGTCGATCCTCTTATTTATAACATACTATTAACTAAAAATAACTATTAAAGTGAAAATAAGTAAAACAAAAATCACCACATGGCGTTTTCTTCTATCAATCCTTCTAAGAGTCATCACAAGGTCTCACTTAAGTGGGTCACTCTTATTGTACTCTGACCACTTGATGAATATATCCTCGCATGTATTGGCATATGAGAATATATGCTATTCCATTGGGGCCGAAAGAATATCTCTTATCTCTATTTCTCATGCCTAGTACTTGACCATTCTAGTACTTAACTACTATAACATAGCTTGATCTCTAATCGAGTGCTCCATGAACTGTCGCACATGTCCTGGCACCATGTCTGCCACCTTTTCTATTCATAGCCCAGATTGAGTCTTGTTCGACATATGAATTGTCTATGTCGCGCAAGTCTAGGAAGTCATTGGGTGTGCCGAATTCTGGAAGGTCGATGTCCCTCATTGCTCGGCTGATATTGGTCCAACTTTTTTCGCACTTGGCCCATTTTTATTGGATTTCCTGATGAGGATCCTGGTCCATTTTAACCCAATATTAGACTGATTTCCTTATGCAGTCGATGTTGCTTTCCCTTAGCACCCGGATGTTGTGCTCTTCAATGTTTCGGCCCTTTTTCACTGCGCTGATATAGTCGATAATTTCCATGGATTGATGCACTTTCTCATAGCACCTCTCCATATCCTTGTACGTAGCCAATGCCATGAGGGTGTCTTCCTGAAACTCAGTTATCCTTGCAGTGAATAGGTGTCTCTCCTCTACAAATTTTTTGTAGTCCTCCTTGAATTCACTCCTTAGGAACATCGCGGCCTGTGTGGTGTCCTGGTAATAAATCTCCAAGTGGTGCAAATGTTACAATTATTTCGAAACAACAACCAAATCCTCTTCATCCATTTTTTCTCTGTCCAGGGTGGCATCTGTGATTACCATCCCTGCGCTGATAAGTTTGGGTGTTTTGGCATTCTCTATATTTATCAAATTTTCCTCCGTGGTGATGAGGATGGAGCGATCCAGAATGATCCTCCTCTTTTTGGAGGTTCTCTACACGATATCCTTTCTTTTCTGGTCATAAGCAATGGCATTTATGTCGGCTACTTCATCAATGGGTTCGAGGGTTTACTGATCTCCCCAGGTGAGAATATTTCCCAGGCTCCCGATGGTATAAATTTGTTCAGGACTAAGGTCTTGAAATTCTTCCCTGTGTCCTAAAACCATGTATTTTGTTTGTCTCTCATCAAGAATTTGAGTACTGATTGAAATTGAGGCATTTAGGGCAGGCTCGATACTTACTTGATTATCGGCCATTGAGACGTCGATTTCTCGCTGTGGAGCTTCTTCCTCTTTCTTGGTCATCTCTGGATCATCCTTCATACTATATTCTTGGGTCTCCGGTGCATTGGGTAGCTCAGTTTCTAAGACACTCTAGACTTCTTGTTCATTCTATAGAAGGACCTGAATTTGAGCGTTGGGAGCTGGGGAAAATGTCTTCTCTGGATCCTTTTCTTCTACGATCTGTACAGGGGTCACGAGGGATACCTTTGGGCTCTCTTCATCATCATAAATGTTTATTAATTCACGAAGGGGGTCTGGTGCACTTTCTCCCATTGATTCCTCGAATGTCTCCAGCTGAGTTGTAACAATCACTGGTGATCTGACCTGTGGCATTGTGATTTTAGGGTCATCTAACCCGACTATTTCATCGATGTCTATTAGTTCATGGCCTCTTGGGCCTATCTCTCTTTCATATAGGTTGTCAGTGGGGGACCTTGTCATTTCTGTGAGGTCCGGGTCATCTTGTAGCTAATCAATTATCTGTTGTGCATGTTCTATCATGAGTACCCCCCTCTCTCATGCATCCTAAGTCATAGGGAAACCTATATCTTACACCAAGGCTACCAGGGGGGCATCTGCTTCTTTAATCGCTACCCGGGGAACTGCTACTTCGGCTGCTACCATTTCTTCTCTGGATCTGAGGGCCTCTTGAGCCAATTTATCTATGGTTGTTGTTTGTTCATCCAGAGTCATGGCTCTAAACCTGGTCATTTTTGGGTCATCCATTCTTGCCAACACCTCATCCCAGTCATGGGCATTTTTTGTGAATATTTCATCTTCAAATTTATTGTGGGTGTATGGCCAGCACGATGACACTTGTGAGGCATGTTTCAACACTAGAACCTTTGGGTCGTTCTTGTGTAATTGACCAGTCTGGAATCTAAACTCCAATTGGCTTAGCCCCTCTTGCTTGGCTTGAGCAGTGTCCTTCACTAAGTAGAAGCCTACATGAAATCCATAGGGTATAAATGCCCATTTTTTATCCTCGACCAGGGTGGCATTGTAGCCTTGCAGGATGGTCCGGTAGTATATCTCTCCCACTACAATTCGGTCAAGGACATGTGCTGGCAGGATATGAGGTGCTCTGGTGGCCCCAAACACCCTGATGTAGGTATCGCGTGTCCAAGTACCAGTGGCCAAAATTTGATATCATCATTTTGGCCGCAACCGATAGTCTCAGGCATTCTTTATTGAAAATAATAAAATAAATATGTGCGATAAATTCATCAGAGATGAGGGAGTAAGATATTTTGTACTTTTTCTATGATAAGATGCTAAAATATATGTGGACCAGGAGTTCTGCGACGTTCTAGCTCAGGTTCATACTGACAAAAATGTTTCTGGAACACATGAAATATAGTAAGTATGAAGCCATGGAGAAGGTTGTTATCACTCCTTCCTTTGATGCCTGATCTTGTTGTATGCATATGCTTAGTTGTTTAGAAACGATGTCTCCCCAGTTGAAGCCGCTCCCAGAAATGGCCACTGTGTAAGCCAGAGGCATCCATGCCTCTGAAACTTTGGAGCAGTCTTTCTCCCCATACAACTGACATATGAAAGCCATCAGGTAGATTTATGTGTCCCTTAAGTTGGTCATTTGGTACCAGTCAGAGGTCTTATTGGTGTATTTTTTATATTCTATCCACCATGAGTCCATCACCTGGCTGGTGTCGTGGCGCTCGTAGAATTTGATGTTAAAATCAATGTTTAGTCACTCCTCGGGGTCTCTAAGCTTGTAATACTTCTGGACCTCCACCGAAAGGAAGACTCCAACACACCCACCAATTTTTTGTCATTGATCAAACATTTTTGTGTGTCTGTGTGATCAATGAGCCACTTTAAGAGTTTGACACAGGGAAAAATAGGGGTTCTGCTAGCCACCATATGCAGGTATGACCATCGGATGTTTGGGAACACTTCGTCGTCGAGTGATCTATCATTAGGATCACTCCATGGGATGCATTCAAGTTATTCCTCCTGGTTTATTTTCTTAAAGAGATCTCCCCAATGTGGAAGTGTCGTTTTGGACCCTGTGCTTGCCTCTATATCTCCAAAGATCGGTGACTGAAAGAAAGATTTATTTGTCGATGTTTTGATGATCGGATCTGGTCTTTACATGAATTCCAATTATCTTGTGACCCATGGAGAGGAGCCTTCACCTAATTCTGGTTCTTTCAGCTTCGGTGCCCTCGACGATCGTCTAGTGGTTGACTTTCTTGGAGGCATTGTTCCTGCAATCAAAATAAATATTTAGAGGTTGTGTACAGAGAAACACTGGATTAAATTATATATGAAGTGTAAACATGTAAAATCCACAGACTTAGTACATACCTGTAAGCTTGCTAAACCTGGTTGTTTGATACTCACGGAATCTCTACAACTCTCGAAGTGCTCATCTCATTTCTCTATATGCTTTGAATTTCATAGTGTGCAGAATGATTCCGCTTACCACGGCTAGAGAGGATTTAAACCAGTGAATAACTTTCCATGTTGCATCAACCATTGACTTCAAGTGATGAGTGAAATTTTAAAAAAATCTGTCGTCGAATCTCTATAACTGGAATTCATCGTGGGTTGATGGCAGAGGCATGGGGGTAATACGTTCTATCAGTGATTTCAAGCATTCATGTTTATTGGCACATTAAGTAGCAACTAATGTGGGATCTGGTATTAATTAGTCCCTTAAATTCTATGAATCTAATCGTATCTAGTGCTAAAACATCCTAGGGTGTCGCTTTCTCAGTGGGCGGATTGGGGATCGAGGATGTGTTATGAATTTTTTCACTAATGTCCCTCACAAAAGATTTGACATCAATAAATATCATCGTACGATTCTGATGTGGAAAAACTAACTGGGAGGTGTGACTTGGACCTAGGGAACCAAGAATGACTCGGGGTAAAACTAGATCGTATGGTTCTCAAATCTGGTAAAGAAACGTGGCATTGAAGATAGGTGGTCTAATCTGTGTATGTTAATTGATGTCAGGGTTTTCATTTACTCATTTAGTTTAAAATATACCTTAAAGTTCCGATGCTGAAACGTTTCTAGAATCGGGGATCGATGATACCTATCATATGTTTTTCTATGAATCAGCTTCCTTGAAAAAGTCTTGATGTTGAAATGTGTTGGGGATCGACGATCGAGGGAAATATTTAGCGTGGTCACAAATTCCTTCGCAATCCTTTTAGGTCTTCCTTGATTCTGATATGCGCATCAGGTATTAGGTATCAGAGATATCTTTTCCTTCTTGATTAATGACTACTCCCTTTATCTTTTACCGATGTCGAAGGGGATCGAATCTCGGCAGTATTGTTATGCAGAAACTTTGGCGCAAACAAAACTTACTTTTGTCAATTTTGATGAAGATCGACACTCGGTGACTGAGGTTTCCTGAGTGGTTCTTTTTCTTCTTTGAATTCCTTCTGATGTCGAAACTAAGTGTGTCAGGTGAAATGTCTTGGCTCTTGATTCTTTGTTCGAGCGTTAAGGCTTAAGTCATGGGGTTTCATAAATTCAAAATAGTCTTGAAAACTTAATGAGCATAATGATAGTAATCAGAGGAAAAACATTTTCACAAAGAATTGAAGTCGAAACAAATAGTGCAAAGATCAAGTGGTACCCAAAAAGTAAAAATTGACATAGGATTTTTAGGGTGTGTTGAGTGTTCAACAGGTTGTCAGATGAAAAAATTCATATCTCTTCATTCCTAGGGAGCGAATTCCATATAACGTTGGAAAGGTATGATAATAATCTTCCCAACCATGTAACTTGTGCTCCCATTTGAGTTAGTTATGTAGGGTAAAAATGCATTCAAAGATAGGGTATCCAAATTGACCACAAATAATACTTTCAACAATATCCATCTTGCAATATTTATCTTGGACATATGTAGGATTTTAATGTTTATATTGGACATCTTGTGGGCTCCCCTTGTCTTTGAAATCAATGACAACAATATTTACAACATAGGTTATTGTTGAAATCAATTCAACTACTTTATTGCTCTAAATGAATTTTCAGTATATCATCACTAACATCAATTTTTACTATATCATCACTAACATTCATTTTCACTATATCATCACCAAAATCAATGCACTTTATTGTTTTTCATTATATCATCACTGAAACTAATGCAAGTACTTGATTGCTTTAAATAATTTTTCATTGTATTATCAGTACAATAAATATATCGTTTCGTATTTATTTATATCATTGGTCAAATCAATGCCACTATTACTTATATCATTGTTGAAATCATTGCAACTGTGACTACTTTACATCATTTTTCATTGTTTCATCACTTAAATTAATACACATTATCATTTTGTATTATATCATTGTTGAAATCTATGAAACTATTTGTTATATCATTGCTAAAATCAATGCAACTATTTGTTATATCATTGTTGAGATCATTGCAATTACATGACTACTTTAAATCATAAGGTCAACTCTACAACTTTCCCATGCAACTTATCATAAAAAAAAAGGATATATCGATTTGATCATTCTAGATAATACTATAATAATAAATTAATATAATTATAATTATATATTGACTATATATTATTGTTTTGCATTAGATCATCACTGAAACTAATGCAAGTAATTGATTTCCTTAAATAATTCTTCATTGTATTATCACTAAAATAAATATATGATTGCATATTTATTTATATCACCACTGAAATTGATGCAACTATTAGTTATATTATTATTTAAATCGTTGCAACTACATGACTACATATTGTTTTCATTGTATGATCACTTAAATCAATACATCTTATCATTTTGCATTATATCATTCCTGGTATCAATGAAACTATTTGTTATATCGTTGCTGAAATTAATACAACTATTTGTTAAATCATTTTTGAAATCATTGCAACTATTGGAGTACTGTAAATCATAAGTCCAACACTGCAATTTTCTTTGTTGGGTGATAAAAAAACTAAAGAAGATATATGGACATGATCCTTCTATATAATACTATAATAATAAATCAATATGATTATAATTATATATTGACTATATAAATTAATATGAATATGCAATACTAATAATACATTGATATATTACCCCAGATAGGGTGCCACCTAGCTATGATCCTCCACATGACATTCAGACGTCAGTGTCCTCTCCACATGCTTGACCTCCTACCAAAGACACAACTTTAATGTTGGACTCCCTCCTACACCCTGGTTTTCATGTGCCGCATTAAAATGTAGGTCACTTCGCATCTTGGAAAGCTATGTGCTGGTACAGATATGGCACCTGCCATTTATGATAGCGGGATGATGGTTTTAATGGACTTGAACCTTACCATGGATAACTTATGTTTTCTCCGACTCATCTCTATTCTAACTTTCACTCCAGCTGGAAAGCTTGTCTATGTTTTCTCCAGTTTCTTCTCCTCCTCCTCCTCACCTCTGCTTGTTTCCAATCCATTCCCACCCCCTTATGGTTCTATGCTTGTTTACTCAATGTGATGCCTCGTGAAAGAGGCAAGCCCAATCGCGGTTCAGGCTCTCTTCGTGGCTTAGTTGGTCGTTGTCCCTTGCCTCTCCCCTCATTCATCTTTTCTCACTCTTATTTTCTTTCCTCTTCCCCAACGATGAACAACCAAGAGGATGATAGGTGGGATAGTTCGAAAAATGCCACAATTGTAGAAGAATAATTTCTCTTTGAATATTTATATGAAAACTCAATAACCTTCACACCGCCTTCTACAAAGTTGTCCCCTATTGTGGTTTCTTTGGATCTGCTTCGCAACCATACCATAAATAGAAGTTCACGGGTTCCAGGGATTCTTTCTGGAAAGGAAACAAAGATGCATTCTCCAAGGTGGTTATCAGAACACCAATAAAAAATAAATTTTGAGCTTCTCCGGGACATCACAGAACTAAAATTTCGCCAAGAGCTGATGGAACGCAAGCTCGTTGATATTTTCGACTCGCTCTCATGCCAAGCCTCTTATTAACCTTGTACATTTTGTTGTTGTCACTATGCATGCACTTCAACAGGGAACATTCCTCCTCGCGACGATTTTGGAAGTGGTTAGTCTGGTGTTTAATTATAATTTCTTCTCATGGTTGATGTCTATAACATATTTTAAGTTTTAGTAGTTACTAGCTTGGTTTTTAATCCACATAGGTCCTTAGTCTTGGTAGTTGATAGGCATGTATTAGACTCAACCCAGTTATGTATCCATGTTGGCATCCACAGACTTGTTTTGGCCCTCAGAGGTAGACAATTATTGCAATATGAGACCTGGTGTAAGGATCTGGTTTCCATTTTTTGCAGGTCTCGCACTAGGTCTCAAGATATGTATTTTTAGCATTGTTTCTTTAAGGTATACTATAAATAATTACAACTATGTGACTAATTTAAATCGTAATGTCAACCCTACAACTTTCCCAACCCGACTACCGAAGAAGAGATATTGAGTTAATCTGATCCTTCTACATAATAGTATAATAATAAATTAATATGATTATAATTATATGTTGAGTATATAAATTAATATGTTATATGATTGTATGCGTCAACCTAATTTATTTTCATAAATAAGACACTTATCATGTCAATCCAGGGTTGGCAAAATTGTGAGGCACAATCAATGTATGTGAGGGAATTGGCTTAGAAATATAGACTAAGAGGGAAATACAAACTTGAAAGAAATCCTCAACTAGTCTTTGTAATCTAGAAAGTCTAATATGACCTAGTATTTATTTAAAACTTCAATTGAAATCTAATTCTTTCAACCTTAGGTTATCACTATTCCATTGGTAGAAAATCAGGTTGCAGAGTGAAATATGCCACTAGTTGTGGGCTCTTTACAACATTACTATGTCAAAAAGTGAGGTTAAAGGTTTTGAAAGAAGGTTCTAACACACATGCAGAATGAAAAGACTTGAATTAAATCTAATTCCTTTAACCTTAGGTTATCATTGCTCCATTGGTAGAAACTCAAGTTGCAAAGTGAAATATGCCACATTGATTGTTAGCTCTTTGCAACAATACTTTTTCAACTAGTGAGGTTAAAGGTTTTGAAGCAATGTTTTATCACACTTTTAGAATAAAATAATTGAGTTAAATATGATTCTTTCAACCTTACATTATCACTTTTCCAATATTAGAAAATGAGGCTGCAAAGTGAAATATGCCACTAGTTGTGGGCTCTTTACAACAATACTTTGTCAACTAGTGAGGTTAAAGGTTTTCAAATAAGGTTATATATGAAAGGAATTTGAAATAAGATATAGATTTTAATTGTCTAATTTTCACATCCCCAAAAAATTCAAATGGAAACTAAAATGGAATCTGAAATTTAAACACAAAGATTAAAATGGTGTTGTATAAATATAGGAAAATAAAAAAAATTACTTACAGAAAAGAAGATGCAAAAATAAAACTTATACAAAACAAAATACACAATGACATGTATAAATATAAGGGGTCCCTCCAGGCATGATTCATGCACAACAAAGAAAAGAAACTAGTTGAAGGAGATCAGAGATTTTGTATTAATCATCAAGTTGGGTACAAGCTGAGTTTTAGAGAGTTCTCCTCTACAAAATCCAATCTCCCTCGAGCTTCAAAGTCTAGCTTATTTATAAAATGGAGGATGTAACAACTAGCATAAGAGTACTCTGCTAAAGTAATAACACAACTAATAAGATCCTATAAGTATTGATTCAACCTTGATTTGGTATCCAATTGGAGAGATCGACCGCAATAGAAAATATTTCTGTCTTATCTTTAGAAAAACAACCATATCTCCCAAATCGTGTATTCTTTGGAAAATTTACTCACAAGTTTCCTAGTTGGGCATGTTCTGCACAAACCCCATGTCCCAAAATTTCCAAATTCGTCTTCCCCAATCTAGAAATCATGTATGAATATTTCTTTCTATACTTGTTGCTAAATATTTTCCTATAGATACCCGAGTTGACCAAGGCATTGACCGAGGGTTTCTGGGTCTATGTTTGGGAATCAAGGAGGAAACATACCATGTCATGAAATCAAGGAACACAACCCATGAATTACGAATGACGAATGAATGACGAATAAAAGATCTAAATGTTTCTTGCAATTTCTGGTAAAATCTGAATTTAAATTATTTTAATATGTTGATTTTAAAAAATTAATAATAAAAGAAATATTTACCTAATTAAGCATTGGATGGTATTTATTAGGCTAGGATAGATGGTGAATATGTCAAAAAGGAGAGATATACTTGGTCAAAAAGGTCATAAGTCTAGAGGCTTTTTAACTTGAAAATCAATGTACTGACATTTTCCCCCAGATCGATTCTTTTGCATGACCTCCTCCAAATCAAAATTTGACGAAATTTTTCTCCTACTCTTCCATATATGACACCTTTTTTTCTAAGAAATATTTCCATATTGGATGTGGAGGTCTTCCTACCTTTCATCTGTTGTTTATTTGCAAATTTTACCTCTTGTTTTTCTACTTGAGACTTCACATGCTTTATTAATTTATAACTATTTGAAGATTGTCCTGTTATATGAGTTTGTCCTTGAATAAGTTCCTAATTTTCTTCATTTAACATTTTGATTTCCTCCTTTAACTTCTCATTCTCATCCCTTATCTTAGCACTAGTTTCCTTTAAAAGTGCAATTTCAGATTTTATGTCTTTCCAAAATCATCATGTCTTTGATTTCAGTCTTTTAGATTTTTTATTTATCTCTTTTGTTTTTTCACTTTTGATCTTGGAATCATAGTAGAAAGTGGTACCTAATCTTATCCCAATCCTGAATATTCAATAGACATGTATTTATCTTGGTTTGGAGAAAGTTCCTTGCCAATGTTTATTGGATCAATATTACCCACTGAAGAAGGTAACTTTACTAATGAGGACAATTCTCTTACTTCCTTCTCCATGCTTTCTACATAGTCATAGAGCTCTTGTTGAATTCTATCAATCTCATGGGTTGGTATTCTTATTNCAATGTTTATTGGATCAATATTACCCACTGAAGAAGGTAACTTTACTAATGAGGACAATTCTCTTACTTCCTTCTCCATGCTTTCTACATAGTCATAGAGCTCTTGTTGAATTCTATCAATCTCATGGGTTGGTATTCTTATTTTGTAGTACTCGATCATTGTTCTTGTCATCTTTGGATGAATTGAAGATTCACCTATTTCTTTTCTCTTCATTTGTTTCTTACTTATTTTACTTTTATTTTCTATTAGATACCTACGAATTTGAGGAACCTCTTCAATTGCATCATCTGATTTAGTTTCTACAATAATCCTTGGAATATATGCCAATGTTTCAAATCCATCGGGAACCACAAATTCAGGCCATATCATCCCATGTTTCATCAATTCATGTTTGATGATCATATTTATCAATCCATGATGATACAAAGATCTATCCAAGTTTTTAGTTTGCCTATGTATATCTCTTGACATATTTGTTAAACTATGGAGCAGGTAGCAGTGTAGATTTAATGGCTTCTCTTCAGTTAAATGTGAAAACAGTCTAATGTGATATAGAAAATAAAACTAAATTTTCCCTCACAAGTTATATATTTTTGGACTAGATAGGCAATATGCTTCAAGGGTCTTTGAGCCATAGCCTTAGGACACTTACTTCCCAATTCAAATTATTTTTCCTATTTCTTAACAAAAATGGTGTCCAGGCTCTCATCTCCACAGGTTTGTTTTTGAACCACTTTTCTCCTAATTGTGGTAAGCATGTGATTTATGAAATAAAATGTTCTGAAATGTGTAGGGTTAATTTGTCTACCTATGCTTGTTCTCCATCAAAAGCCTATGCAAATTCCCTTGTGACCTCTATGTTGTAGCGATAAAACTTCTAAAAAAAACTATCCAACTTGTTCTCCTCAAGATCACACAACTCTCTGGATGTATCCCTTCAATCTCAACTCCTACTGGTTCAAATATGACTACCATTTGTTTTGAAAACCCTAATCAATATATTCCCTTTTATTCAATTTCAACCTTCACAAATATGTTTCTTGATTCTATTCTTTCAATGTTGGTTCTCAAAGTTTTGTCCCACTCCTTTTGAATTTAATTCCTTGCAAGTTCAAGTTTTCAATTCAACTCTATCTTCATAATTCGTTTTTAATTACTCACAACTTCGATGTAGGATCTATCTTCTAATTAAAATTTAGGTTTCTTTTTAATGAATCCCTTAGTGCGAATTGAAACCCCTTCAAAAATTGAAAAATGCCAAAACTTATATATCTTCTTGCATTGGAGGAAGGATTGTCATAATCTAACTTGCAATAGAGGAATTTTTTTTGTTCCAATATCAAAACCTTAAAACATTAATTCAAACCCTTATTTTTTTATGCTACTTTGGCTCCAAATATACTGAATGTGTTACTAATATTGTTTTTCATAATTTGACACAAAGGAGCATTGTTTGTGTTGACAACAAAACAGAGGAAACAATTCGTTTACAACAGAGGAAACAAGATTTGTGAATTTTGATCTAAATTCAAAATTCTAACACCTCATGATATTTTGCATAATTTTTTGTATGTAAATACAGAGAAATACCAACCTTTCAATTTTTTTGTGATTGTCAACCCTAGAGCCTGTGCCTTTACCAATTTTAGTGCTTGAAACTTTGCTTTCTCTCTTAAGAGGAAAATTTATAATATTGTTTCTCATATTTTGTTTTACAACTAAGTAGAGGGATAAATTTATTTCTAACGACAAACCCTAGTACCTCTGTATTTTGGCAATTCACAACCCAATCATTTGATCCTTGCTCAATTATGTAAGTTGGATACATATCTAGTGCTAGTATGGCTTCTCAATTCGTTTTACCTGACAATAGACGAAGACTTATTTTCAAAATTTATTTTCATGAACAAAACCATAGTGCTATTTCCATGTAGCATTTGAAGTGTTCATACTTGTGTTTGCTAAATTATAGAGAAATCTTTGACATTTGTTCTATAGATTTGAAATTTAAGATTTAGTAGGAGAGAAAAAGGGGTAACACTTTCTCACAAAAATCTTCTAACTTTTGTAAGGTCTCAATGGGTAATACAAAGACATGGATAGTTATGATGGTCATGTGAAGAAAAGATGGAGTGATAAGCGGTGAATGGAGAAGTATTTGGTATATTTTGGGTAGATAGTGAAGAGATATGTGGATAGTATTCTAAGGATATGAAATGAAATATGATAAGGGAGGAAATTGTGGTAGAAGAGGTTAATGGTATGAATAAGATAGGTAAGGTAGAATGAAAACGATGTGTAGTGGTGTGGTAGGATATAGATAATATAATATGTAAGATAGAAATAAGGGTAGGGTAAGTTAGATAAGTTATGATGTAGAAGGCATAGGTAAATTTTATTCTGATTTTAAATCAAGAAATTAAAATAGTAAACCTATATTATACCATTCCTTGGATTTTGAATGTTTGGCATTGATGTAATCTTGTAGAAAGTGTAGTCTTGTAGTTGGTACTTTATGCAATCCCTTTTGATGTGATCCTCTTTTCCTTTTTTCCCTGTTTATATTTTTGAAATGGGAAAAAAGTGTCCTCCTCAAACTTGAATATTGTTCAATAGTTTCTTATGCTAGTATTTCCATGATGCTTTTATGATGCCAATTGGGAGTACTTGATGTAAGAGCATCGTCATCAAAGAACAAGTGGAAGACAACTCAGCGCCCTAGTACACATTTTTAAGTGATTTTTGAATTTTAAAGATGGCATGTCATGCAAATATATTGAAAAGATTTTAATTAAAGAAGATCTTAAATGTTAAGAGGTTGAACCATCGCATGAGATCGATGGGGATTATATTTCCTTTAATGTAGACAATAGTAGTATAGTTTCGAAGCATTCACTCTTATCTATTTGTCCCAAACATTTATTGTAATAAAGCCTTAGTAGTTGAAAGATTTTAATTTGATAGGATAACACTAAGGTAGTTGGAGGGAGAATCTCTATGAGCTCTTTTATATAAATAAATGTATTGTTGTCAAGAAGAGGTTGTTGATAGTTGTTGTTGAAGAAGTTGTTATTGTTGAGACTGTTGAATCTTATCATAGTATTGTACGAGTCCATGTACATTTCATTTGAATGAATATAATAGATAAGAGTTGATCAAAATGTTTGGTGTTTTTGTTACTATGTCTATATGAATGAATGGTAGGCTTTCTATTTAATTGCATTTTTCTATTATTACTTTTTATTATGCTATGAATACTTTACATGGTTAAACGTATGAATCTGTGAGGATTAGATAAGTTTCAATTATTTCTCTTCTATAAGACTGTGCAAGGAGTTCATAGTGTCTGCAAGGAGTGTGTTGACAGAGTCTATTTTGAATCAGAAGCTCAGAAGAGATAACTTGAAGCTTTGTTTACAAAGAGTGCAGAGGAACTCACAAGGTGTGCACAGGTAGAAACACTCTCAGAGTTGCATTGTTGAGGAGGATAAATTGATTTGTGTAAATATTTATTGCAAGGAGTGCATAGTCACCCAAAGAGGTTAAGTTGAAGAGAAACCTATTTTCAAGGTGTGCACAGGTTCGGTATCCAGCTAAGTGTCAAAGAAATGTTCTGAGAAGTTCATATTTCTGAGTAGGAACAAGATCAGAAGAGATACTGGCAGTAATTCTTCAGTAGGGAGGAGCCCATTGAAAATTTGATAATTAACGCATAAGATCCATTCAGAGGAATCAAGATCTTTCCAGATTGTGAGATCTGGGAGAGTTGCACGGAGGATAGCATTAGAATCCTTCGGCACTTCACATGTTCAGAGGTTTGAAAGTGTGTAAGGAGTGGGATCACCGAAGTCCTGAAGAGAGAAGTGAATCTAAATCGTTGGTATCAAGGGAGGATACATGGTAGTGGATCAGAGAGTTCGGGAGGAAGAGCTCCAAAAGATTTGCGTGGAGAAAAGATAAGTTTTCACAAAGTCATGAAGGCCGAAGAGATTTGGACCGTCAGATCCAGAAACGACACGTGGTGGAGATCCATGTGTTTCGGAAGAAGGGTATTTAAAAGAAAAATGGGTGAGGTGAAGCCAAAACTCTCGAAGACTAAAGTAGTGAATTCCATCGTGAGGGTCGATATGGAAAGGACACCCATCACCAGATTGTGGACTTTGAGGAAAAGAGAGGAGGAAGTGGAGCATTGACCAGACATCGTCTGAAGCTTAAAAGGTAAGAGTTAAATCTTAGCCGTCAATTGTGTATACACGTGGTGTCAGATCTATCACTTCGGTGATAGAGAACTTCAGAGAAAAATGAAGAGTGATGTCCCGAGGGTCAAAAGTCTCGAAGTTTGAAATCCATAGGATTCATTGATGAACTGAGGGACAGGTGGAGCATGGAGATTTACTTCGGAGAAAATTCACTTTGGAGGAATTGAGGAGTGAAGTCACAAGAATTCGTGAAGGCCGAAGCATCGTATTTCATATGAGCCGTCCATTGGAAAAGGACACGTGGCGGAAGATTTGTCACTGTAGAGGATTGCCACTATGGGAAAAAGAGGAGTAAGGGGGTGTTGACTGTAAGTTGCCTGAAGTCGAAATGAAGGACAATATCGACCATAGATCGAGGTGAACACGTGGCACTTGATCCTTATCTTCAGGTAAAATTTACTTTAGGGAAATAAGGTGTTGGAACGCTTGGAACTCCTGAATCCAAAGTTTCGAAGTGGATCACAGTCGTTGGCTATCAGAGGAGTGTGGGACATAGATCTGGTCCAAATGTTTTTTCCATTTCAAAGTTCAGGGAAAAAGGAATCAACTACATCCAAAACAGTCGAAGCCTGAAGTCATGAAGGGGGCTAGCCAAAGGTCATAGCCCATGGTCATATTGAAGAATATCCTAGTGGAGGAGCTAGCGCTCGCCACTCAGTGTTACTAGAAGCACAAAAAAACGGGGTTGCAAGTGAATCAAACCTGCGTGGGTAACAATAAGGGACCTATGTAAATTGATTCCAGGGTCTATCAGAGGCCCGCAGAGCTAATTCGGCTCAAGTTTTTGAACATCCTAGACCAAGAGGTAGAGAAACCTCGAGGAGAGAAGGGAGGTTTGCGTCAAGTGGTATCAGAGCCTACACAGATTTTAATTATGTAGGAAGATAGAGGAGATAGTATGATAACATCCAGTGGTATCAAAAACAAAAGTTTATTTTGAAGTTGTGTGTGGACAAGTTCAACACCATGTTGCCTAGAAGACATGCAGATCCACCTATAGAAAATCGAGTTGTAGAAAGGGATATGAGAGAACTTTGCACAATATTAGATTCTTTGGAGACATACAAAGAAGAGAACTTGATGCTGGAGACATCAGTGATGCAGAGAGTGAATAAAGGGAAGTTGAAGAAGTTGTAGTAGAGGATGTTGCAGAAGAATGCTTGCTGAAAGATGTTGTCAAATTGGGAACTATAGAAAAGATAGACATCCCAATGTATGAAGGAAATTTAGATGTTTAATAATTACTGGATTGGATAAGATACATGGATAAGTACTTCGACTATGAAGACGTTAATGAGGATAAAAAGGTGCAACATGTTGTCACCAGATTGAAGGGACATGCAACACTATGGTGGGATGAACTGCAAGCTGATAGAAGAAGCAAGAGCAAGCAAAATATTAAGAGCTGGGATAGAATGGTAACCAAGTTGAAAGCTAAATTTATACCCCATAACTATAAGATAAATATGTTCAGGAAGTTGTAGAACCTGAGACAGAAAGGATTGACAGTAAAGGAGTACACAGAGGAGTTCTATAAGTTGAACATCAGGGCTAGACAAAGAGAGAAATATGATGAAAAGGTTGCTAGGTATATCAATGGCCTAATATGTGAAATCTAGGATGAAATCAGTATGACGATAGTAAGGACAGTGGAGGACGCTTATCAAATTGCATTGAAGGCAGAATAAAAGTTGGCTAGGAAGTAGAGTCATCCAAGCTGAGGTAGAAGTCTAAACATAGGTAAGGAAATTTTCCATGATAAGACACATAAGCCCAAGGTTCAGATTGGAAAACCACACATCCACTCATAAATGGGAGGAAGTTCCCAAGGGAGACAATATGGTGGTAGAAATTCTTTTCCTCGAGGAAGAGGAAGAGTTAGAGGAGGAGAGGTGAAGTGTTTTTCCTATGGAAAAATAGGACACATGTCTTGGGAATGCCCCAAGAGAAAGAAAGAAGGAGGAGGTGAAGCTCACATTTCAGAAGCGCGGAAGCGGAATGTTGAGGCAAAAGGCATAGAATATGGGAGATCCTTGATGATGAGGAAGGTTCTCTTGAAGTCATAGAAAGAAGTAGAAAAACCAGTGCAAGGGAACAATTTGTTCAAGACTGCTTGCAAGACTAAAGACAGGGTATGCAAGGTGATAATTGACAGTGGGAGCACTGATAATTTAGTATCTATAAAGATGGTGGATAAATTGGAGTTGGAGACAATTGCACATCTGATTCTGTATAGAATCTCATGGTTGCAAAAAGGATGCCAGGTAATGGTAGCTAAAAAATGCCTTGTTGAATTTAAGATAGAAGGATATAGAGATGAGATTTTTTGTGATGTGATTCTCATGGATGTATGTCATGTCTTGTTGGGGAGACCATGGAATTTTGATAGGAATGTCATTCATGATGGGAGAAAGAATACTTATACATTGGAGAAAAATGGTAGGACAAAAATGCTACTGCCAATAGAGGATAAGAAGGTGAAGGAAGAATCCAACACAAGTATACTTCTCATGAGTGGGAAGGAACTCCTGAGTGAAGTCAATAAGGAACATGAAATGCAGTTTGTTATAGTGAGGAAACCAAGATTTATCCTTACAAATACTTATATGGATGATCTTCCTGAAGAAATTTAGGAGTTGTTAGAAATTTGTTTTGATCATAGTAGTGGTTGAGTTACCTCGTTCATTGCCACCTATCAAGAGTATCAACCATCACATTGATCTAATACCAGGGTGAGTTTTCCAAAAAAAGAAATGTAAATATTGACACCTCAGGAGAATGAGGAGGTAAAGAGACAAGTACGAGATTTGATAAAAAAAGGGATTGGTCAGAGAAAGCTTGAGTCCATGTGCAATACCAACTGTGTTGAGTCCGAAGAAGGAAGGAGGCTAGAGAATTTGTACAGAATCAAGAGCCATAAATAAAATCACCATTAGGTACAAATTGCCTTTGTCAAGGATGCATGACTTAATGGATTGTTTGAGAGGAGAAAACTATTTTTCAAAGATAGACTTGAAAAGTGGATATCACCAGATAAGGATGAGAGAAGGTGATGATTTGAAAACAACCTTCAAAACAAATGAAGGGTTGTATGAGTCTGTTGTTATGCCATTTGTATTAACAAATTCCCCGAGTACTTTTATGAGGTTGATGAATGAGGTATTAAAATATTTTATTGGTAAGTTTGTGATTGTATATCTGGATGATATATTAATCTTCAGTAAAACTAAAGAAGAGAATTTGAGGCATTTAACATTAGTAATGAGAAGATTGCAGAAGGAGAAGTTGTTGATAAATCTGAAGAAATCCTCTTTTATGAAGACATAACTCATTTACTTGGTTTTTGTGATCTCTTCAAATTAATTGAATATGGATCCATAGAAGGTGATAGAAATCAGAGAATGGCCATCGCCAAGGAGCATATTTGAGGTGAGAATCTCCCATGGATTAGAAAGTTTCTATAGGAAGTTCATTAGAAATTTCAGTGGAATTTGTACATGAATGTTAGATACGGTGAAGAAGAGACACAATTATTTCAAATGGATGGAAGAAGGTGAGAAATGTTTTAGGATACTAAAGGAGAAGACAACAGAACAACCGATTCTATTCTTGCCAGATTTTGGGAAGACATTTCAAGTAAGATGTGATGCTACTTGAGTTGCAATTGGAGCAGTCTTGAGCGAGGACAATAAACCTGTTGCATATTTCAGTGAGAAGATGAATGATACCAAGAGGAAGTACTCCACATATGATAAATAATTTTATGCAGTAATTCAATCCTTAAAGAAATGGAGGCACTACCTTGTTCCAAAAGAGTTTGTTTTGTATAGTGATAATCAGGCTTTACAATTCATAACCAGATAGGAGAAGTTAAATCAAAGACATGCTAAGTGGATAGATTTTATGAAAAATTTCACTTTTGTCATTAAACATATTTCTGGCAATGCTAACAAAGTTGTTGATGCATTGAGCAGAAGATGTCTATTTCTACAGGAATTTCAAGTGAAAACATGAGGGTTTGAACACCTTATGAAGATGTATTGTAATGACCCAAATTTCAAGGAGGCATATGAAGCATGTGAAAATCCTGTGATTAGAGACAAAATTCAGTGGACATAGTATCTGATTCAAGATGGATTTTTTTTTAAAGGTAGTGAGTTCTGCATACCAAAGTGCTCGATGAGAGATAATATGCTGAAATAAAAACATAGTGGAGGTCTAGCAGGACATTTTGGCCATGATAAGACATTTACACAATTGAAAAGTTCATACTATTGGCCAGGTATGAGAGAAGAAACGAATAATTTTTTAGACATATGTAATATTTTCCAGCATGTAAAAGGAATGTGACATAACACTGGCTTGTATCAACCATTGCCTATTCCAGATAGGCATTAGGATGCAATAAGCATGGATTTTGTGTTGGGGTTTCCAAGAAAAAAAAGGGGAAGTGATTCCATATTTGTTGTAGTTGATAGATTCTCAAATATGGCACACTTTATCCCATGCCGAAAAACCAATGATTCAACTCACATTGCAAATCTATTTTTCAAGGAAGTTGTGAGACTTCATGGGTTTCCCAGGAGTATTGTTTCAAATAGGGACACAAAATTTGTTGGTCATTTCTGGAGGACATTGTGGAAGAAACTGAGGACATAATTGTCCTTTAGTTCAACATATCACCCTCAAACGGATGGACAGATTGAGGTGGTAAATAGGAGTTTAGGGAATTTGCTGAGGAGTCTGTTCACTAAACATCATATCCAGTGGGATCAGATTCTATCACAAGAAAAAATTTCATAAAGTGACTCACTAAATAGGAGTGAAGGAAATATTCCATTCCAGATAGTGTATGGAATGAATCCAAGAGGAGTATCAGAGTTAAGAGATCTGGAGAAGAATGAATTTAGAAGCGTTGGAGCAGAAGACTTCGCTACAGAAATGCAGAAGCTTCATAATCAAATCAAAGAGCAGTTGAAGAACACTAGTAGAGAGTACAAACGTAGAGTTGATTAGCATAGGAGAGAACTTAAATTTGAAGTGGGAGATCAAGTTATAGCACATCTCAGGAAGGAAAGGTTACCAAGGAGAACATATGACGAGTTGAAAATGAAGAAGATAGGACCATGCAAGATCCTAAGGAACTTTGATGCAAATTCTTATGAGATAGAGATGCTAGAGGATGTGGGTATATCACCCATATTCAACATTTCATACCTATATCCTTACAAGGAAGATGACACCAAGGGATGAAAAAATCAGAAAGAGATCCAATGGGAGAAACAGATGCCTATAGCAGAAACATCACAGATGGAGAAGATCATAGATCAGAGGACTGGTAAGATGACCAGGAGAAAGAATTATTTTGAGTATTTGATAAAGTGGAAAGGACACCCAATAGAGAATTCTAGTTGGGTAAATGCAACAGATATTCAGAAGCATGGAAAGTTAGTGCAGGAGCTCATGGATAAGAGTCCATGAATTTTTGTCCAGAGGAGTATGATGCAAGAGCATCGTCATCAAAGTGCAAGTGGAAGACAACTTAGTTCCCTAGCACACATTTTTAAGTGATTTTTGAATATTAAAGATGACATGTCATGCAAATATATTGAAAAGATTGTAATTAAAGAAGATCTTAAACATTAAGAGGTTGAACCATCGCATGAGATTTATGGGGATTGTATTTCCTTTAATGTAGACAATAGTAGTACAGATTTCAAGCATTCTCTATTATCTGTATGTCTCGAACATTTATTGTTATAAAGCCTTAGTGTTATCACCGAAATTTTGTCCGCAAATGGTTACAGGAATTCAACATCTTCAAAGCACCCATTAGTTCACTCATGGACCAAAAATGCATTTCCAAAAGGTCCAAAACTATACAACTAGTTATAAAATCAGCATGCGCTAAGACTACACAGGGAGCGCGCACACATGAGCCATCCAGAAATGCAAGAAAAGTGCACATGCGCATGATGCGTGACTGTGGACGCAAAAATCACGCACCCCTCAGAATGACGCATTTATGATATTGGTAGGATTTTCACCCACTTCTGGTTTAGCTTCCAAGTCGATTTGACACCCAAATCTCGGTTGAATCTGACTGGGGGGGATGGTCAAAGACCTAAGGGTTCCCTAAAGGGCCCCTTGTTCACACTAAGAACTGGTTGCATAATGCCTTAAATCTATGCTATAAAAGGAGGCCATGGGTGCGCTACTGTTTCAAGGAATTCATTTGTATTGTTATGTTTCTTATATTCTCTTTGAGGATCCTCTTTCCTCATCAAGAGCATGCAAGCACCATTTCATTTATCCATTCATATCACCTCTTGAGTGAATGAGCTTTGGATTTTCTTCACCATTTCATTATAGTTTGTTACTTGTAAGAAGAGCTCAATATTTGGGGGTCCATGAGCTCTCCCTTCGAGGAAGAGGAGACCCATATGTCTCCCTTTCTCTTTCGTGTTTTCCCACTAATACAATCCTATCCATTGGTGGCATGAGAGTTGTTTGTTTTTGGTTTTGATTTTCTTATGCACTCTAGTTTAATTTATTTTATTGTTCTTAGTTCAGTTCTTCATTTATTTCTTATGCTTGATACTTCTAACTCTTTCCTTCACTGATGTCTTTCCTAGCTAACCCAACCGGTCTTGTAAGCATCTCTATTTTTCTCATTCAGGTGACAAAAGAGGTGCAATAGATTGGCGACTCCACTGGGGAAAGGCATCATATTCCTCCCCCATTTGGGTTATTTTATCTCTTCTTTTTGTTTATTTAACTTGCAAGAAGAATAACCGACCCAAGCTGTCCTACAGAAAGCCAAATTCAAAGCTGAGTTGAGAGAATTTCATCTTAAATTTTCTTCACAGTCGTGTAACAGAAGTGTGCAAGTTTTTTGACCCACGGGCACAGCTTCAGTGCATGTGCGCTCAACCCACTGTTTTTCTCAGTGCATTCTGCACACCTGCGCTAAAGGGTTGTCTTTTAGCTGTGCATTGGTGCCAAATGCACCTTTGTCTACTCTGTTACCCGCGCATCTGCTCATAAATTCACACATTGTAAGGGATTTTGTGATTTTTTGAGGGCCCGTATCCTTCTTAAGCTTTATTCCATGCAGATTGTAATATGGACCACACTTATATTCTCTCTCCACATGAAGTTATTAGTCAAAACATAGACACTTAGGGGGTTAAAATCATTGTTTTTCCTCTTTTTTCTTTCATTTGGCCACATGGATGGTTTGATTTGATTAAAGTTAAGTTAGAATCATTATATAGCACATATAAAACTTGCATCAGGACCCAAAATTGGATATAAATCATTTAGTATGCTCTTCTCTCGCGCCATAGAGCGATCTTGAGAATTAGAAAAATGATTGAGGGAAAATTCCATCTCCCTTAAAAGACTAAATCTTTAGGAGAGGACAACAACCCCCTCGGGACTCCTCTTATTTTATTTTTCAAACACATCTTAAGATTGTAACGGGCCCATACATGCCCACATGTTACAAAGATAGGATAGTGTTGAAATTTACTTTCTTAGAGTAAATCAGTAGGGAAGTTTAAAGGATTAGTAAGGACCCATATGTCCACATGCTAGTTCTCTAGGGACTTTAAAATTCCACAAGGTTGTACTAATGGTATTTAGTTAATTAGGTAATCAAGACTTGTAAGGACCACACGAAGTCCACATGCATCAAGGTGACACCTAATTTATTAAAACAAAATTGGCACATTTTCACTTGTTCACACACAAAGTCACTACTCCCTCACATAGTTTTCATCTCGAAACATGGAGGTTGAAGTAAGTTTCCTCCAAAAGGATTCTGAAACACCCCACCCTTTTATTGATGAAACTATCTACTCCCACTTAATTTCAACGAGATTTTCTCACACCCCCAATCTCTCAAACAACCACATCTAAATTTTTTCTAAAAACTCACTATCTTTTCCTCCACAGGGGGTGCCAAAAGAATTTTTTTAGTCTAGGTAGGATTTTGAGGATAGGCATCCAAATAACTCCCCATTATTTGGTTCTCGCATCTTCAAACAATAGAATTTGTCAAATAGGGAACTTTAAATCCTCCAAGTCAAGTGTTCCTAACACCATAAGGTAGGGAGATACCTGTGAAGGGTTGAAGGTCGAGGTCCATTTTTTTTGTGCATCCCCCCTTGAGGCACTCACCTGTTGGACAAGATCCAACTCGTGACCCATTTATGAGGCCGGAAATCTAAATGTTGCACTTTGACTGAGGTACCTAGTGACCAAATTATAAGACATCTACCCAAGTGGCAATTGTGGGCTACAATTGCACCTTGATCAGATTTTGTGTAGCTATTGGGAAATATCACTAGATCTTTCGGGATATGCACCCTCTACCCCTCATTATAACTAATTACTTCATCCTTCAGTAGTTCATCTTTTGGTGGCTTCAAACCTCGCTGTTGAGTGCTATCGGAAGGTCCAGTGCTATTTTTGCGAGGAAGGACGTTACGTCTTCTAGGACATGAGCATTTTTTTTTTCTTTGTTCTCCCAGGCGGACAAAATCTACCTACCCACATCTATGCTTCTATATCAATTGATTTATGTATGATTATCTTGTGATTACATGAGATTGAGAATTATATTATGAAGGTCAAAAAATTATAAAGGCTCTTGTTCATTTATTTTTCTCTCATCACCATTCACACACATCCACTTTTCTAGTCAGACATCATAGGGGACCCACAGAATCCCCGTCGTTCTAGATGATTTCTCAACCTCCCTCCCATTCTATAGGGAGTTCCTAGTCTTTCCAACTCATCAGCTCCCCCTTCTCACACTCCTTTGAGTGCTACTCTATTAGGATCTGCTTTGCTCAGTTCCACTTTACTTAGGTCCACTTCCCAAGACCAACCATCCACCCACTTTCCTATACAAGGAAGCGGGGGGTACACTTCATCCCCAGAAGGAAGTACCACCCCACCTATCCCCCCTCACATGTTAGGGACACATAACACTCACACTATGGCTAGAACAAACCCTCTTTCGGGGTCAGGCACACAAAACATTCCCACCATGGCTAGAATTAATCCTCCACCACAACCCCAAATGCCATACTTGGCTTCCCTTAATATACCAGATCTGACTAAACTCACTAATGATATTATCTTGCATGACCCCACATGGTCTGCAATGCCTACCAACCTACCTTCAGACATCCCCAAGTTTGAAGGAAAAGCGGGAGACGACCCAACCAACCATATCATGACGTTTCATTTATGGTGCTCCTCAAATATCATTATGGATGACTCTATTCGATTGCAATTATTTCAATGCACACTCACTGACCCATCAGCTAAGTGGTTTGTAGAAGAAAAATATGGGTCCCATACGACCTTTCAATCTTTGGCCAAAGCATTTTTGACCTTCTTTCAACTTCCAATCCGTCATGACAATGGTCTCGAACTGCTCTCAGATTTTAAACAAACCTCTGCTACACACATCGCCAACCACATTCACGAATTGTGTCAGCGGTGTAGTCTATGCAAACCAGAAGCCACCAAGAAACAATGCCTCAAATCGTTTCTCAAATCACTTGTCTCCCTCCTTGCCAAATATGTGGTTGCCACCTTCCCCTAATTGGAAGAAGAAGCCATCAACAAGGCCCAACAATTCAAACTCATTTATTCACAGTCAGGATACTTATATATAGTACTACTTGACGCCCCAAGACCTATGCCATTTGGCCAAGACAAACCGGGGATGTCCCACTCAGTAGATGGATTGATTGGTACCACTACACACCATAATTCACACCTCCAACAACCACCTATGCATGGAACACCTCAATACCCACCGGCATATGGTGGACCCCCTTATTATCCTCCTCCCCCTTATCAACAACCATACCCTATTGCCTTTCCTCCACCCATCAGTGGACCACCTCCGACACCCACAGTACACTTAATGGCTCAACCAAGTTCTAGTACCCCCTCGACCTCAGCTTACAACCTAAGATCTAGTGAAAGCGCTACGCCTTCCTATACACCTTACGGACCATTACCACCAAATAATCCTTACTTTCCCTTTCCTGGCCCCCCACAGCCTATGGCTCCACCACAAGGACCTCCACACGCTAGGGTTAACTTTGTTCATCCCTCTCCCATTCAACAATATCAAAATTTCAAACATTTGAATACGACTAATCTGACCCATCCATCGAACAATGCCAAAAATAAAGGAAAAAACTGAAAAAACAATAATCCCGGACTAGGAGGGAATCACCCCCAACAAAACCAACCTATTGGGGGAAACCAAAATCAGGGGAACCATAACCCTCAAGGGGGAAATCATAAAAAACTCCAAGGGAAGAATAACAACAATCTTCAGACAAACTTCCCTTGTGCCCTTTTTTGCTGAATATGGTCATTATACTCACCATTTCCCTGAAATTGATGACTTCAAATGGATGAAAGAATCTGGAAATGGATCACATCCCCTAGCACCGCCTATCCCCCAACAGGACCCACAAAAATATGTACAGCAACCACCCCCTGCCATACTAAAAAACCTTATTCCACACCAAGGGGTGATGAATACCCAACAAGAGATGCATCCGGCCCCAACACAGATGAGACAGTATGCAAACCTAGGCACTCCTACATATCGTACTATCCTCCTCACTAGTGATGAAGAAGTCCTTCTAAAAACATGCAGTCATCAATATAGCGCACACCCTGACTCTGCTCCCACCACCTTAGAAGAAAACCCAACCACAATTATCCCCACTTTGATGATTCCATGCTCTAATACTAATACACCTCTTCGTATTTCTCGCATCCCATTGCGAAGAAATGTCAGCAACCCTCAATATAGGGAGGCACACAATTACAGTCTAGTCGATGATTTGGCACAATCTCTTGTTGTCATGTCAATTTTAGAACTCCTTCAAATCTATCCCACTCAACAGAAGTCGTTACTTTTTGCCTTGGGGGCAGTCGATCCTGCTAGTACTCGCCTCATCACCTTTGATCTTGATAGTGGGGAACCACGTCTCCCCACTCTGGTCGCTTTCCAAATATCAGTTAAAATCCAGAATATCATAGTTCACCACTGCATCATCGATGAAGGGGAATCCACATGCATAGTGTCCAAAAATGTAAGGCAGAAATTGTTTTCCCCTGAGCTCATACCATCAGCCATCACTTTGAGATCTTATGACGAACGACCATCCTCTCCTGAAGGTCTCTTTCAAAATGTCCCCGTTGAACTCAGGGGAAAAACTATCCTCATTGACATTGAAGTTATTGATGCTCCACTCGATTACAACATTTTGTTTGGGTGTAGCTACATGTATGCGATGAAGGCTATGGCCTCTTCTGTGTTTCACATAATGATGTTCCCCCGCAGTGGGAAAATAGTCACCATTGACCAAGTGTCACATTACGAGCCCAACCCTTCCTCCAACATCGATAACATATTACCTCTCATTCACACCAATCTCGAGACCTACCCACTCATTGAGATGGGTCCCAGAATGTTCAAAG
The DNA here is from genome assembly GCA_009831015.1 of Picea engelmannii. Lineage (NCBI taxonomy): Eukaryota > Viridiplantae > Streptophyta > Pinopsida > Pinales > Pinaceae > Picea > Picea engelmannii. The sequence goes on along the minus strand of ML783038.1, from coordinate 53,527 downwards.
ACCCATCCTTGCTAGGGACATATCATGGAGCACCCCCACTCATACATCCCTCAGCACAGGTATGTGTCATCTCATCCAATGGAACAGAAACTAACGATATCCTTCCTCCCACAGAGGCTTCTTTACTATCTGACATCCCACTAGTCATAGAGCCCCTCCCTCATGAATTCCCTGAGAACTCTCCAACTCCACATATTCCCAATGTTACCCTTCCCCAGGGATACATCCCAGTTTGGGAGACAGTCCCCCAAGTCATTACCCAAATCCCTTTCTTTTACCCCCCACTGGGCGTAAAATCTTTCCAAGTAGTTGCAATGCTTACCCTTCTCAATATGGTGTTGGAAATTCTAGTATGGTATATACACCCACCAGAGATGGTCCCTCAACCATCCCTCCCTCCCCAAACAGAAGGAATCCCGATGCAGATTCCAATACTTACTCCCATCCCACCACCCTCACCCCCACCCACAAGCACCATTACTATAGTTGGGGGAAGACGAAATAATAAAGAGCCCACAGCTCCACTTCCTCCCCAAGTTCAAACTCCTTGTGCACTATGCAATAAATATGGACACCCTACCAATAAATTCCCATCTCTCCCCAAGCTACACAATTTAATTCAACTCCCTCGGGCAATAACACCACTCGTCACTTCCTCCAGTACTACCACCGCCACCCCTAACACAGGTAGCAAAGGGTTACGAAGCAAATTTGTGTGTGCCATTTGTTACGAGTATGGCCATTACACCCACCATTTCTTGACATTACCTCAATTTCGACAGACTCTAACGATGGTTTTCCAGATCTTTCAACAAGAACCCCTTCCATCCACATCATTTCAAACACAGTTCACTAAAATACACTATGTCATGACCTCCATCAATGAATGGATGAGATGTCCTTTCTCTCTCTGTGACTCACTAGACCATTTCACCTACCAGTGTCCCACGATTATTGAATACAGGTGTCGACAAATGGCCCTGATTCAAAATCCTCCCATCACCTCACCACCCACAACGTCGGTAATTCCCCCTACTCCCTCTCCAGATATTGTTTATATCTTCTCCCCTGAGCCTGAGGGACTCCCTACTCCTCCATGGTTCATATATATCTTAGAGGAGGATTTACCCCCAAATCCTTCCAATTCTCCATGTTATCACTGAAATTTCGTCCGCACATGGCGACAAGAAATCAGCATCATCAAACAGGAATGAAGTCATTCATGGCACTGAATTAATTTCACAGCATTGCAAAAGGGTCAAAAACTATACAAAGTAACCAAAAATTGAAGGGCTCTTTACAGAAGTTGGGTGCGCGCACATATGCTCGGAACAGGGACGTACAATGCGCGCATGCACGCACGACGCGCAGCTGTTGGCGCAAAAACCTGCGCACCTGCTAAACGGTGCATTTATGGAATTGGTCGACCTCCCAACCACTTATGGATCAGCTCCCAAGCCGATTTGACTCCCAAATCTGAGCTGAATCCGCATGGTAGGCTGGTCAAAGACCTAATTAAGCCCTAAAGAGCCCCTTTTCACACCTCAAAGGAGTTACATAATCACCCAATGCTATGCTATAAAAAGCCATGAAGAAACATCATTTTCTCAAGGAATTTCATGTAATGTTATGCTGCTTAGATTGTTTTAAGGACTCACTCCTTGGCAATAACACATTAGTACAATTTCATTGAGCCATTCACCTCTCCATTGAGTGAATGTGCTTGGAGTTCTTTCACCATCATTCTCATTTTCTCATTGTAAGGAGAGCAAGTTTGTGAGGACACAAGAGCCTTCCTTTGGAGGAAGAAGGGACTCACAGTCCCCTTTCTTCATTATGCTTTGATTTCATCAATTGATCAGCCTAAAAACATTGGTGATATTGGTCTTTTTGTGTTTCTATTTTTTTATCCATATGCTCATAGTTTTAGTTTGTTTTAATTTAATTCTTGTTTATAGTTTTGTTGTTCTTTTCCTAACCCTTTCCTCTATAGCTGTCATGCTCAGCAAGACCCAACTGGGCATGTAAGCACCCTTTATTTGCTCACCAAGTGACGAATTGGGTGCAAACAGATTGGCGATCGTAATGGGGAGTAGGTATCAATTCCTTCCTCATTTGGGTTTATTTTGCTTTCCTTTTGATTTCATTAACTTGCAGGTGCACAAACCGGCCTCTACCGACCTGCTAACCAGTCAATTCAAGGGAGAATTGAGAGAAATCCATTCAAATTTTCTCTCTCGTCCATTTGCCATAGGCGCACGGGTTTTTCACCCCATAGACGCGCGTCGGGCATGCACGCACTTTTACCGCAGTCTGTCGTTGCGCGCATGCGTTTTTTGTTTTGATTCGCCATGCGCATCAACGCTCTGCGCACGCCTGTCTACACTAGAGGCCGCGCATATGAACCAAATTTTACATTGTAAGGTCTTGGGATGTGGGGAAAGTCATTTTCCTTCTTAAGAATGATGTTATGCATGCTCTAAATACTGCACCACTTAGACCCCTCAACTTATAAAGGGGATAGTCAAACAAACATAGGCACTT
>ML783038.1:37454-49759 GCA_009831015.1 Picea engelmannii | reverse complement strand
ATTGTGTAAATATTCAACGCAAAGGCTCTTTGTTTCTATATTTCTCTCACCACTTGTTGCACACATTCACACAACTAGTCTGACATCATAGGGGAACCACAGAACCCCCGTCGTTCATGACGCTTGCTCAATCTCCCACCTATCTTAGGGGGAGTATCTGGTCGTACCCGCTCATCGGTACCTCCTTCACACACTCATGTGAGTGCTACCATCTTAAGATCATCTTTGCTTGGTTCTACATTAATTGGGTCATCCTCCCAAGGTCATCCGTCCACTCGCTCTCCTTTGCACGGAAGCGGAGGACCCACTTCCTCTCAAGGAGGGAGCACCAACCCACCTAGTCCCCATCAAGGGTCAGGTTCACAACACAATATGGCTGGAGCTAACCCTCCCCCACAACTACAGATGCCATACTTGGCCTCTCTTAACATACCGGATCTCACCAAGCTCACCAATGATCCTATATTGCATGACGCCACATGGCCTGCAATGTCAACAAAAATTCCTTCAGACATACCAAAGTTTGAAGGAAAGGCAGGGGATGACCCCGCCAACCACGTCATGAACTTTCATCTATGGTGTTCTTCTAATAGCATCATGGATGATTCCGTCAGACTGCGATTATTTCAACGCACACTTACTGGCCCATCAACCAAATGGTATGTCGAAGAAAGATCAGGGTCACATACGACCTTTGAGTCATTAGCCAAAGCCTTCTTGACATTTTTTCAATTACCCATCCGCCATGACAATGGTCTAGAACTACTGTCTAACTTCAAACAGAACTCATCCACCCACATCGCTGACCACATTCATGAGTGGCGTAGGCGACGTAGTTTGTGTAAAGCAGAAACCACCAAGCAACAGTGTCTTGACTGGTTTCTCATATTACTTGTCTCTCTCCTTGGAAAGGATGTCGCTTCCACTTTCCCCCAATCTGAAGAGGAAGCCATCAGTAAGGCCCAACAATATGACCTTATATATGCACAGTCAAGATACTTATACACAGTACTTCCTGACCTTCCAAAACCTGTGCCATTTGGCCAAGACAAACCTGGGATGTCTCATTCAGCAGACGGACTAATAGGTGCCACCACACACCATGGTCCACAACCCCAACCACCACTGATGTATGGAACACCTCAATACCCACTGGCATATGGGGGCACTCCTTATTACCCCCCACCCCCTTATCAACAGCCATATCCTGTTGCTATACCTCCACCGGCACCCCCCATACATCCACCCATTCCCACAAACAGTGGTACTCCCTAAACATCATCATATAGTGCTAGTGAAGGCGCAATGCCTTCCTATGTACCTTATGGATCGGTACCACCAAAAAATCCATACTTCCCATTTCCTGGTCCCCCACAACCCATGGATCCCCCACATCCTCATGCGGGGGTCAATTTTGTTCAACCCTCTACTGCTCAACAATACCAAAATTTTGAACAGTTCAACACAGCCAACCCAACTCATCCTTCAAACAATGCCAAGAAGAAAGGATGGAACAAGAATAACAATAACCCTGGCCAAGGCGGGAATCAAACCCCACAGCACCAACCCACTGGGGGAAACCAGAACCAAGGGAACCAAAACCCCCAAGGGGGCAATAACAACAAACACCCAGGGCGAAATAATGTTAAAACCATCCACCCTTGTGCTCTTTGTGGCGAGTTCGGTCATTACACTCACCATTGCCCCCAGATCGCCGATTTCAAAAGGTTGAAAGACTCGGGTAGTCTTCCCCATACCCCTGCACAAACTGCCTCTCAGCAGGCACCACAATAGTATGTGCAACAACCCCCTCCCGCCATGCTGCAAAACCCTATCCCACATCAAGGGGTGATAAACACCCAACAGGACACGCAACATCCCCCACCTCAGGCGGGACAATACCACAACCTTAACACTCCAGTAGAGCATACCATTCTCCTCAACAGTGAGGAAGAAATCCTTCTGCAAACACGGAATCGTCAGTATCATACACCAACTGAGTCTACTCCTATCTCTCCTGAGACAAACCCTACACCGACGGGACCCCCGTTGGTGATCCCTCGCCCTTCCGCCGAACCACCATTACGCATCCCTCGCATCCCCTTACGCAGGAATGTGCACAACCCCCAGGCTAGCGCAGCTCATAATTATAGTTTGGTAGATGACTTAGCACAATCCCCGGTTGCCATGTCAATCTTGGAAGTCCTCCAGACTTTCCCTACACAACGGAAGTCTCTGCTTTCCGCCTTGGGGGCAGTCGACCCTACAGATACTCGACTCATCACCTTTGATCTTGACAATAGCGAACCTTGCCTTCCCGCCTTGGTCGCTATTCAACTACCAGTAAAAATATGGAACATCATAGTTCATTGGTGTATCATCGATGAAGGTGCATCTACATGCATCATGTCCAAAACAGTATGGCAAAAACTCGGTTCCCCGGAACTCATACCCTCCACCATCACATTATGAGCTTACGACGGAAGACCGTCATCTCCTGAAGGGCTCTTTCAAAATGTCCCCGTTGAACTCGGAGGCAAAACTATTCTCATTGACATCGAAGTTATCGACTCTCCACTTGATTACAATATCTTGTTCGGACGTAACTACATGTATGCTATGAAGGAAGTGGCCTCATCCGTCTTTTTCACAATCATGTTCCCCCATAACGGAAAGATTGTAACTATCGACCAAGTCTCACATTATGAGCCGAACCCATCTGCCAACCTCGATAACATTCTTCCTCTCATCCACACCAATAAAGACGCATACCCACTCGTCAAGATGGGTCCTGGGATTTTTAAAGATCCATCCTTATTAGGGACATACCATGGAGCACCACCACTCCTTCCCCCTAATCAATTATGCTTCGTCTCATCTAACGGAACTCACACGGAGGATACTCTTCCCCCGCAGGAGGTTTCAGTCATTCCTGATGTCTCAATAGTCACAGAACCACTCCAGCCGGATCCTCCTGTGCACTCATCAACCTCAACCGTCCATGAATCGACATCCCCTCAGGGGCATAGTCCCATTTTGGGGACACTCCCCCAACCCCTCACCCAAATCCCCTTCTTTTACCCCCCACCAGGTATTGAAGCTTTTCAGGTAGCCGCAACGCTCACACTACCTAATATGGTGTTAGCCATCCCAGTTTGGTATTTACACCCACCAGAGATGGTCCCTCGACCATCCCGTCCTTACTCCTACTACCCCCATACTCACAACTCCCCCTGCTACAACTGGGGGCAAGAGGAAGAAGAAGGAGCCCACCACTCCCCTTCCTCCATGCATCCCACCACCTTGCGCATTATGTGAGAAAGAGGGCCACCAAACTAACAATTGTCCATCCCTACCTGAATTACGGAATTTGATTCCACTCAATCAAACTCCTGCCACACCCGTCACTACTGCTAGCCCCACCCAACCTTCCACTAGTAAAGGGTTGAGGACCAAATTTGTGTGTGCTATATGTTCAGAATATGGCCATTACACCCATGATTTCCCAGCACTGCCACGCTTTCGGCAGACATTAGCAGCCGTACGCCAGAATTTCCAGAACAACCCACGCCTTGCTACGTCCTCATCAAACATCACTGACATTTGCTATGTCACCACTACAATCAATGAACGTATGAGATGCCCTTGCTCTCTCTGTGATTCATTGACTCACTTTACATACCAATGTCCTATGATCCTTGCATACAGGCAACGTCAATTGGCCCTGCTTCGTCAACCCACAGAGACGACCAATGACCTTCCCTTGTCAGTAGCAGGTTTTCATGTCATTTCTCCCAAGCCTGAGGCACTTCCAACACCTCCATGGTTCTTAAATGACATCTCTGAGGATTTACCCCGCAATCCCCCCAACTCTCATGCTCACTCCCCCATGGAGACTCTGCACCCAACCACCACGGGTACTCCTCAGTACTTCAACATATGGTTCATGTCAAGTGAACCCTCACCATCTGCTCGCACCACTCCCCTTGCTTCTCTAGTAGGGGGCAATCACACTAGCGCTGAGATCACTCCTCATGACCCCTTGTATTCCCGACATTTCCAATGCGACGAGGAAATCCTGGAAGAGCTACAACGCCCAGACTCTCCCTGGGACGCACTACATCATCGTGCTCTCTTCCTTCCGCAGGAAGCCCTCATGCCTCCTAGCCACAATCCCATTTACGCGGTCGAAACCAAAGATTTTATCCCATTCGGGCCTATCGATTGGTTCAATAATCCCATTCTGGCCCCTGACGCTTTTGAAGAAGGTAATATGGCCAACATTTCCCCCACCATCAAAATCAACATTTCCATTAAAAATGGCGTCATCGAAGAAATCATCATTGGAGTTGCTTGCACTCCTCAGGAAATCGCCGCATATAAAGCCCTCTTCCAGGAATACAGGGATATTTTCGCCTGGTCATACACGGAGATGCCTGGCCTCGACCCATCCATTGTCGAACATCGCATCGACACCTGGCCCGACATCACACCAGTTCGCCAGAAACAATGACCGCTACACCCATCCAAGGCTGCGGCTATCAAAGCCGAAATTGACAAATTACGTATGACCAGATTTATTTATCCCATCGCTTACACTTCATGGGTTTCCAACCCTGTACCCATCGACAAAAAATAGGGCACCATCCGCGTTTGCACAGACTTTCACGATCTCAATAACGCATGTCCAAAAGACAATTTTCCAACGCCTTTCATCGATCAAATCATCGACGACTACGCCGGCCATGAGGCTCTCTCCTTTATGGATGGATTCTCTGGCTATAACCAAATTCAAATCCACCCAGTCGATCAGTACAAAACCGCATTCATTACCCCGTGGGGTACTTTTGCATACTGTGTCATGCCCTTCGGCCTAAAAAACATTGGCGCAACTTTCCAGCGAGCCATGACATACATATTTCATGATCTAGCTGCAATCATCCTCGCCTACTTGGACGACCTCACAGCTCGATCCAAGAAACGCACCCAACATCTCGATGATTTACGAATCATTTTTCAACGGTGTCGTCAATACAACATCCTCTTGAACCCTCTCAAGTGTGTGTTTTGTGTCACCGCAGGGCGCCTCCTCGGTTTTATCATTTCCAAAAGAAGTATTACCATGGACCCCCTCAAAGTCAAAGCTATCACCAAAATTCCACCTCCTCGGAATTTACGGCAACTTCAGAGTCTTCAGGGAAAAGCTAACTTCCTTCGACGCTTTGTCCCAGATTACGCCATACACACACATGGTTTCCTTCACTTACTACGTCACGACATCCCTTTTCACTAGGATGACTATGCCCAATAGTCATTTGACGATCTTAAAGCAGCGCTTTCACATGCACCTTTGATTAGTGCACCTGACTACAATCGCGACTACATCCTCTACGTATCAGCAACAGCTGTATCAGTAGTCGGCGCCCTCGTCCAGCTCGGAGATGACAATCGTGAACATGTCATTTACTACGTTAGTAAGAACCTCTCAGGACCACCCTTGAAGTATAAACACGAAGAGAAACTTGCTCTGGTAGTTGTCCTCGCAGTCCAGAAACTACGACATTACATTCTGCTTTGCACTAGGAAGGTCGTCGCAGATTCCAATCCTATGCAATATTTTCTCAGCCATCGACAAGTTAACGACAAATTCACTCGATGGATCGTTATCCTCCAGGAATACGACCTCGAGTTCTCAACACCTAAGAGTAAGAAGGTACTCGTTCTCACTGAACTTGTCACGGCCCTTCCCTCTGACACCACCAGTCCCCCCGTCAACACCGACTTTCCTGACGAACATCTCTTTTACATTGCCTCAGATGATCCTTGGTATGGCGACCTCCTCATCTACCTACAAACTCAAAAGTTCGGTAACCATCTATCACGGGATGATCGTCGATGCATTTTCCATCAGGCCCCCTGCTATCTCCTCATCGGAGACATCCTATATCAGTGGGGCATCAACATCATTCTTCGTCGTTTCCTGACTATTGACGAGGCCGACAGAGTCTTAAATGACTGCCACAGCGGCGCATGTGGGGGCCATCTTTCAGGTATATCCACGGCTCATAATATTATCTGAGCCGGTTACTTTTGGCCTACCTTGTTCCACGATTGCATTCACGCCATGAAACGATGTGAGCAATGTCAGCTCTATGCCAACAAAGCTCGAGCTCCCCCCGCTCTTCTTCACCCTGTCATTTCGGCCAGACCCTTTTGTAAATGGGGCATCGACTTTATGACTTGTAATCCCCCCTCCAGCAATGGTCACAAATACATTGTTGTCGCCATTGATTACTTCACCAAATGGGTCGAATCTATGCCCACTTTCAACAACACTGTTGACACTGCAGCGCGCTTCTTCTTTAACCACGTCATATCCCATTTTGGAGTACCACTCCAACTTGTTTCCGACCATGGGAAACACTTCGAGAATGAGATATTCGTCGAACTCTCATCTTGGTTAGGATTCTCTCATGAGTTTGCCTCACCATATTACCCTCAATCAAATGGACAGATCGAGGCAGTGAACAAAGTCCTCAAGACCATGTTACAGCGCATGGTTAATAAGCATAAAACCAATTGGCATCATATGTTATTTTCCACGCTATGGGATTATCGAACGGCAGTAAATACCGCTACAGGTTTCATGCCATTTCATTTAGTCCATGGGGTTGAGGCAAATCTTCCCATCGAGTGCGAAATTCCCACCTTACGCACCGCAATTGAGCTTTTACCTGACACTGCTCCAATGGAGCAGTGCTTGCTGAACTTGGAGTCTTTGGATGAAGATCGTCGATCTTCATTACAGAACAATGAGGCAGCTAAAAAATGATCCAAGGCTACCTTTGATCGCCATGTCAACCTTCGTTCATTCCGAGAAGGCGACCTCATCTTGGCCTATGATATCGCTCATGATACCTTTGGCCATGGAAAATTCGAATCACTTTGGCATGGCCCTTACATCATCCAACATTGCCTCACCAAAGGTGCATACATCCTGGCTTCCCCCGAAGGCCTCTCGCTCAAGGAACCCGTCAATGGGTTATACCTCAAGAAATTTTATGCTTAGAAGTAGTCATTCTACTTTAGGTTATTATTCCTTCTTTTTTAGTGTTTTTAATCTTTTTTCCTACCCTCTCGTCTAAACTATCCTTTGTGCTATTGACAGATGTGTTCTCTTGCTTCGGCAGCTTGGGCTTTATATACCCCCTCACATAAAATGCTACATTCAAGCGGCATCTATTTGGGACCAGCAACCAACAACCAAGCCGAATACACTGCGGTCATTGGCCTCCTAGCCAATGCCCAGCGTCATCATATTCGCCACCTTAGCGTCTTCCTTGACTCTCAGCTAGTCGTTCTCCAGCTCAACAATGTGTACCGTGTATGCGATCCGTGCCTCTTTCACAAATACCTGTAGATTAGATTATTGTCTCGACATTTTGATTCCATTACATTTACACATATTCCAAGACAATTGAATCAAACAACAGATGAAATAGCTAACATGGTGTTAGATTGGCATATATCACATCAAGCTACACATACATAAAACATCTCATACATCCTGTCACAGCATATAGATAACATAGACATCATCATCATCAACAAAAAAATATGCAAACGCCATCAGGATCTCAAAACAATATGTATACTCATATATATATATATCAAGGCCTATCAGGCCATCCGAATGTTTACATACAAAAAATACATGTGCCCGCAGGCTATCATAGTCCCTCGGTACAAAACTCGGCTCACCAGCCTATATACAATCCAAAATGTATACATCATACATCAGGGTGCCTCTATCGCACCCCCACCTGCTCCTCCCTCAGGAGGAGGTGGTGGCCCACCCCCACCAGCCGCAGGTGGTGGTGGAGGACCACCCATAGGACCCTCCTGCCCCGGCGGTAGGCGTCCACTAGTCATGGCAGCAAGCACAGCTGCTCATCGCACTATAGACCACCATGGTGGCGGTACTCCTATGCACTGCTCCGAGAATCCCTCATCCTGGATGCATATCCACATTCCCTTAGGCACGTCCTGTAACACCGTCTCCAGACGATGGCGTACATCATCAAAATCAAATATGGCCGCTGCTGGAGGAGCGTGTGATGGCCCCGCACCAGGGTCATCAAACTGGCGCCTCCTCGCCGGCCTCTCAGGCTCTGCTGGTCGCCCCACGGCCTCATCCCACTGGCGTCTCTCTCCACGCGGCAGTCTCTCTAGCTCTCGCTGAACCAACGCTCTCTGCAACTCCACCTCGTGCCCGTGAGGTGCCACATTTTCACATGCACAAAACAACAAACAAACGATCGTATCAGCATCTATATCACATATGAACTGGTATATTAAAAGACAACATAAATCAAAACATACACAATGCTCAACATACCTCGATGGTCAAAAACCTCCCCAGGAGGTAGCACCATGTTCGGATCCTCCCGGAAGTCCACCCCAGCATAGGGGTACCGAAGTATGACTTGCGGCATCTGCCGCCATATCTGCGCTGCCTGTGCCGTAAAATAATGACCACCTTCGCCACCACCGTGGCGAACCAAAACTGATGACCACCGCCTCAAGCACGGCTCTCGTGCCCCTGGTGCCTCTAGTAGAACCCTCGGGCGCAACATCGGCACCCTCTCCAAGAACCAGGCAACCAGGATAGAACCAAATGCGAACTCTCCTGTACCTGTGGACCAACAATGGTCCAACTGTGCGATCACCCATGCATGCAGCGTAAGCCCCCATGCGAACCACTCACGGCCCACCACCACCCTCTCCAGCACTAGCAGCTGGCCACCACTAATCCATTGGGTCGCCAGGGACCCATAGACACGAACAATCATCGCCGCTATGCAACGATGCACTAGGGAATCTATACCACTAACACTCACTACAGTCCCAGACATGTAGTTCTCGCCTGAGCAAAACCACTCGGCAATCGTAGCAAGGGGTGTATCCCTTAGTAGGACAGGCTCTGCCGGTAGATGCGTTCCCCGGAAGGGGAGCCCAGTCAAAAAATAGACATCCTCCACCGCAATGAAGGGGATCTGCTCTCCTCGCACGAGGAAGTAGTGCAGATCCAGACTCCATATCTGGAGCAGGAACTAGAGTAAGTACTCCTGTGCCCGTATCAACGGACACTCAAAGAACTTTAGCAACCCACAGGTTGCTAAAGTCGCTCACACCTCAGGCCCTGCATTGGCCACCGCATCTCGTAACTGTGACCAGTCTCGCTCACGCCACCAAATAGCCATAGTCACTGCTAGCCACCTGCACACAACACAGAGTCCTATATCAGTGTATGCAACCATCAAATGCATCAAAGAGACTCAATTTTCACCCTTCAAAACTTGCCTCAAAGGTGCGATTTTTTCACCCACAGGTGCGCACAAATCCGCGCCTGTTCACTATATAGGCGCACATCTGTGCGCTCCTGTTCACTACACAGGCACGCTTCTGAGCACACTTGTTCACTACATAGGTGCACTTCTAAGCGTGTCTGTCCATCATACAGGCACGCACTTATGCGCGCCTGTACAACCCACAGGCGCGCACTTATGCGCGCCGATTCAACTCACAGGCGCGCCCATAGGGCGCGCCTTAAATTACCCTACCCGCGCACCCATGCGCTCGTATTCAGTGGACAGGCGTGCACGTGTGCGTTCCTTCCACTGAATCGCCCGCGCATGTGGGCCCACATCCTATAAAAACTCCCCTCAATCCCCCTGTACGGCCCCCCGTACGTACCCTACCCAAAAATTGGAAACCTATTTCTATGCAGGATGATCAAACCACTAACCTGACACTCGAAAACCACCGGTCGGATACCTCATGCTCCCTAAAACTCCAAATCTCCTCTACAATCTGCTCATCCAGTCACTGTGGCAGCAGGTACAAATGAGGTGGCAATGGGGGCCCTACAGCGATATATAGGCCTTTTGCCAAACTTCCACTCACCATTCCGAGAGCCCACGATGTCCATTTTTTAAACCGTCTTCAGCCACGGGATCAGCATCCTGCCACCTACATCATAGCTGTCCCTGGGTCACTTTTCATCCTGAGCCCCTAGGGCACCTTTTTTTTCATATCATGGTCAGGTACGCACGCGCATTGTCACATTTATCAAATACATGCTCATATCTTTGATTCTCTTCAGATATTGTTCACTTTGGGTATTTGGTTGTTATGTGCACAGGTACTTTCTCATCGGTCATCAACATCATCCCTTCAAGTATATATATTCAGCACTGGCATGTAGTCTCTCCCGTTGTATTGCATTTACATTTCCAGTCACACCCGCTAATATTGGCCTTTAGGACCCTCCTTCCCGGCTCTGCAGTACCTATACCTCCATTTTGCATCTTCAGTACTGTACCCCGGTAGCATTCTCACCCACATGAGTTGTCCCATTCATAGCACCTTTTGGCACTTTTTGACACTCATGTTGTTCTTCATTACCCTTTAGGGATGGGAGTCCCGATAATCTTTCATCATGTCGTGAATCAGCCACATACTCCTTCTCTTCATCTTGCTATCTTTCCCACACGGACTCCCAGATTACCTCTTTATGGTTCTATTTTTTACCTGCACCTCCGCATGATCATTCACCCCCCATTTCATCCACCATCAGTTTGCCCATCTGCGAACCTATCTTCATTTCACCTACCTCATACAGAAACTCACCAATGGGGCCCCCACCATTCATCTGTTTTCCAAGACATTTTTTCCCTCCCTGGGGCACTCATTTCACACTAGGGCACCCGTTTCTGTATTTGTACATTTTTTCCAAAATTATTCATTATTTATTGTACAAACGCTTTTATTTCCAGTCATTACATTTTCTTTTGTCGTCACCTTTGGCGACTCGCTTTCTTTTGGCCACACGCAACCCATGTCACCCTTGGTTGGAGTTACTTATCGTCTACCCTTGGCGGCATTGTCCATATCTTCAGAGTACCCCACAGGTCACTTACCTCTACCCTCTGAATTTGTTTACCTTGTTTCGCCTCTGGCACAACTTATCACCGGTCTTGTCATCCCCCTGACACTCGACCTTGTTACACGGTTGCAGCCACTTTTTATCTCATACATCCTCCAACCAAGGGTCGTCTTGAGTCTTCCCACATCTTGACTTCATCTATATACCTCTGCCACTTCCTCATCTCAGTAGATTCTATGAAGCCCTTTGCTTCTTGGAGTCACGTTCCCCTTTTGTCGATAGCAGCACACTTTTTCCAGAAGGGCGACAGTATCTTGATTCTCATTCTCCATTTAATGAGAGATCTCGGACGGCACATGGTGAAACACCATTGCTCCCTGCTATCATTGGCCCCTATAACATTCGACACCAACACTTTCTCATGTTATGGTGGGTCTTACTTTGTGACTATTGCAGTTCTTTTTATCATTTGTCGAAGACCTCTGAACCTGGTAGGGCCATCAATGCCCACATCATCGTCGTTGCTTATTACCGTGATCATTGCCTATTGTTCTGAGTATATTCCATTGCAGAATTGTCTTCTGCCTTTGTTATTACCGCCCTCGAGGGCGCTGCAGTTATATACACCAACACTTCTGTCATCTTTTGTCAGAGTTACATAACACGAGCATGGGGCATGCCTGCCTCGTTTGTACACAGTTGTATATTGTTACACACCTTATGGAAGGTCGGGTTCTACCAGTTCCTTTCTTCTCCAACGGATTGCTCTGAATGGTCTCACTATTGCTCCCTCTTACAACCACATTCTCAGTAGAAGAAACATTGATGGATTTTGGCTATACGTATGCTCCTAACCTCATCCCTCAGGGGGCATCTGTTATCACTAAAATTTTGTCCGCACATGGCGACAAGAACTCAGCATCGTCAAATAGGAATGAAGTCATTCATGGCACTGAATTAATTTCACAGCATTGCAAAAGGGTCAAAAACTATACAAAGTAACCAAAAATTTAAGGGCGCTTTACAGAAGTTGGGTGCGTGCACATATGCGCGGAACAGGGACGTACAATGCGCGCATGTGCGCACGACGCGTGGTTGTTGGTGCAAAAACCCATGCACCTGCTAAAAAACACATTTATGTAATTGGTCGGCCTCCCAACCACTTATGGATCAGCTCCCAAGCCGATTTGACTCCCAAATCTGAGTTGAATCCACATGGTAGGTTGGTCAAAGACCTAATTAATCCCTAAAGAGCCCCTTTTCACACCTCAAAGGAGTTACATAATCACCCAATGCTATGCTATAAAAAGCCATGAAGAAACATCATTTTCTCAAGGAATTTCATGTAATGTTATGC
>ML783038.1:26863-37404 GCA_009831015.1 Picea engelmannii | reverse complement strand
CATTGTAAGGAGAGCAAGTTTGTGAGGACACAAGAGCCTTCCTTTGGAGGAAGAAGGGACTCACAGTCCCCTTTCTTCATTGTGCTTTGATTTCATCAATTGATCAGCCTAAAAACATTGGTGATATTGGTCTTTTTGTGTTTCTATTTCTTTATCCATATGCTCATATTTTTAGTTTGTTTTAATTTAATTCTTGTTTATAGTTTTGTTGTTCTTTTCCTAACCCTTTCCTCTACAGCTATCATGCTCAGCAAGACCCAACTGGGCATGTAAGCACCCTTTATTTGCTCACCAAGTGAAAAATTGGGTGAAAACACTCCATGGTTCATAGATATACTCGAGGAGTATTTACCCCCAAATCCCCCCAATTCTCCTGTTCATTTCCCCACAGAAATTTTACACCCGATTACCATTTTCAACCCACAATATCTTGATATTTTTTTATGTCAAGAGAACCATCGCAACCTTGTTGTGTCACCCCACCTGCCTCTTCCCCATTAGAAGAAAACCACACAATAACAGTCACCAATGTTACTCTCCTGGATACCTTGCATTCTCGATAGTTCCATCGTGATGAGGACTTCCTCGAGGAATTAACTACCCCTGATTGCCCATGGGATTCACTCCATCACAAAGCACTCTTTCTTTCATAGGACGCTTTTGCGCCTCCTATTCAAAAATCCATATATGCAATCGAAACCAAAGATTTTCTCCCCTCCGGGCACATAGATTGGTTCAATAAACCTATCCCTACCCCCGACGCTTTTGAAGAAGGCAACATGGCCAAAATTTATCCCACCATCAAAATTGATATTTCCATCAAGTCTGGAATCATAGAGTAAATCACCATTGGCACCGCATGCTCTCCCAAAGAACTCATAGCTTACAAAGCCCTCTTCCAGTAGTATCGGGACATTTTTTCCTGGTCATACACTAAAATGCCCGGCCTTTATCCCTCTATTGTCGAACATCGTATAGACACTTGGCCTGATATCACACCTATACGACAAAAGCAACATCCATTACACCCATCTAAAGAAGAAACCATCAAAGCCAAGATTGAAAAATTACGAACTGTAGGGTTCATACACCCCAT
This sequence comes from Picea engelmannii, assembly GCA_009831015.1. Classification (NCBI taxonomy): domain Eukaryota; kingdom Viridiplantae; phylum Streptophyta; class Pinopsida; order Pinales; family Pinaceae; genus Picea; species Picea engelmannii. The sequence goes on along the minus strand of ML783038.1, from coordinate 36,308 downwards.
CGCGTATACGTCATGGGTCTCCAACCTCGTCCTGGTGAACAAAAAATAGGGCATTATCCATGCATGTACGGACTTTCGTGATCTCAATCGCGCTTGTCCAAAAGACAACTTTCCAACACCCTTATCGACCAAATTATCGATGATTGTGCCAGCCACGAGGCTTTGTCCTTCATGGATGGTTTCTCTAACTACAACCAAATTCAGATCCACCCAACCGATCAATACAAAACTGCATTCACTACCCCTTGGGGTACCTTTGCATATCATGTCATTCCTTCCAGCCTTAAGAACACTAAATCCACTTTCCAACATGCCATGACATACATTTTTCATGATCTAGCTCAAATCATTCTCTCCTACTTGGATGATATCACCGCTCGATCCAAGAAACACACTCAACATATCGAGGATTTACGGATAGTGTTCCAAAGGTTTCATCAATACAACATCCACTTGAACCCCCTAAAGTGCATATTTTACATCACCGTCGGCTGCCTCCTTGGGTTTATCATGTCCCAATGCGACATCACTTTGGACCCCCTCAAGTTCCAAGCTATCACATAAATTCCCCCACCACGGAATTTACGCCAACTGCAAAGCCTACAAGGAAAAGATAACTTTTTATGCCTCTTTGTCCTCGATTACACCACTCGGGAACATGGTTTCCTTCGCCTCTTACGTCATGATATCCCATTCAAATGGCATGAACATGCCCAATCCTCTTTTGATGATCTCAAAGTGTCCCTCTCCAATGCCCCATTGAGTAGTCGACCTGACTATGACCGCGACTATATCCTCTACTTATCAACCTCAACCATCTCTGTAGCAGGAGTCCTTGTACAATTAGGGGATGACAACTGGGATCATGTCATCTATTATGTTAGTAAAAACCTTTCAGGGCCACCCTTGAAACACATTCACGAAGAAAAAATCCCCCTTGCAGTTGTCCTTGCAGTCCAGAAACTGCGCCATTACATCCTGCTTCGAACTACCAAAGTCATAGCAGATTCCAACCCCATGCAATACTTTCTCAGTCACCAGCAAATTAATGGAAAATTTTCCCACTGGATCGTCATCCTTGAGGAGTACGACCTCAAGTTTACAACACCCAAGAGCAACAAATCTCTCATCCTTGCCAAAATCATTATGAAATTTCCTTCCATGACTATTAGTTCTCCTGTCAATACAGATTTTCCCGACGAACATCTATTTTACATCCCCTCGGATGACCCCTGGTATGGTGATATTCTCATCTACCTCCGAACACAAAAGTTTTGGAACCACCTCTCCAGGGATGATCATCGATGTATTTGACACCAGGCCCCTCATTACCTTCTTATTGATGATATCTTATATCGGTGAGGGGTTGACACCATACTTCGTTGATGCCTGACTATTGACGAAGCCGATAGAGTCTTGAATGAATACCACAGCGATGCATGTGGTGGCCACCTCTCTGGGATTTCCATAGCCCAGAAAATCATTCGAGCCGACTATTTTTGTCCCACATTATTTCAAGATTGCATCCACGTTGTGAAGTGATGCGACAAATGTCAGCTATATGCCAACAAAGAAGGAACACCACCTGCTCTTCTACACCCAGTCATTACTGCTGGCACCTTTTGTAAATGGGTCATATACTTTATGACTTGCAACATCCCATCCAACAATGGACACAAATACATCATCGTTGCAGTCGATTAATTCACCAAATGGGTCGAAGCCATACCCACCTTCAACAACACCGCTGACACTGCAATGCATTTTTTCTTTAACCATGTCATCTCCCGCTTTGGAGTCCCCCTACAATTAGTCTCTGATCATGGGAAACACTTCGAGAATTATATTTGCATCGAACTCTCCTCCAGGTTAGGATTCTCCCACGAGTTCTCCTCACCATACTACCCTGATTCCAACGGACAGGTAGAGGCGGCCAACAAGGTCCTCAAAACCATGTTGCAACGTACGGTCAACAAACATAAGACCAATTGGCACCATATGTTGTTTTCTGAACTATGGGATTATCGCATGGCAGTTAAAACTTCCACTGGTTTCACACCATTTCATCTTGTCCATGGGGTTGAGACCACTCTCCCTATCGAATGTGAAATCCCCACACTACACACAGCTATTGAGCTATTACCCAACACTTCTCCAATGGAACAGAGTTTTCTAAACATAGAGTCCCTACATGAAGATCATTGGTATTAATTAAAGAACAATGAGGTAGCTAATTGCCAAAGGCCATCTTTGATCACCATGTCAACCTTCGGTCATTCAATGAAGGCAACCTCATCCTTGCTTACGATATCGCTCATGATACCTTCAGCCATGGAAAGTTCGAATCGTTATGGCATGGAACTTATATCATCCAACATTGCCTCACTAAAGGTGCATACATCCTGTCCTCTCCTGAAGGCCTCCCCCTCAAATAACCCGTTAATGAGTTGTACCTAAAAAAATTCTATGCGTGAGCGTAGCCAGTCTGCACTAGGATTTTTATTTTTTTTGTACACTTTTCTAGAGTTTTTAATCTTATTTTCCCCCATGCCTTGCGTCCAATCTATCATTTTTTTTATTGACATATGCCTCCTCCATCAGCCTACCACATCGGCTACGCCGATGGAGCTAGCCATTAGACACAGAATCTCGCTTCAGCCGCTTGGGCCCTCTATACTCTCTCGCATGAGATACTCCACTCCAGTGGCATATGCCTAGGCTCCGCAACCAACAAACAAGTCAAATACATAGTTGTCATTGGCCTCCTTGTAGAGTCCAGTCACCGCCGTGTTCATCACCTTAGCATCTTACTCGATTCCCAACTTGTCATCCTCCAGCTCAACAATGTGTATCGCATTCGCGATCCTTTCCTCTTCCGCAAATACCTGCAGGTTAGACTTTTATCTCGACATTTTGATTCAATTACATTTACACATATTCCAATATAATTTAATCAAACATTAGATAATATGGCTAACCTGGTGTTAGCTTGGAATTTATCACATCAATATACCATTATACATACATCACCCATCAACAGTCTTTCCCAATATATAAATTAGACAACATCAACAAAAACATTAACACATGTGAACATCACAAAGATCCCAAAATTTATATCCATATATATATATATATATATATATATATATATATATATATATATATATATATATATTGGTCAATGTTCCATCAATGTTTACAAAAAATAGTACATGTACAAACATCCGTAGGCCGGTGAACCACCTCGCCCCTATAGATACAAAACTGGTGTCACCACACCAAATAGGCTCGTAGGCCTATATAAATACCAAAACTACAAAAATACATAGAGACACTCATGGTTCCTCTAGAGAACCACCACCTGGTCCTCTCTCAGGAGGAGGTACCCCACCAGCCATTGGTCCCTCAGGCCCTGGGGGAAACCTCCCAGTCATAGCTGCTCCTGCTACAGCTACTCAGTGGATCAGACTCTGCAACTCCACCGGAATACCAATACATTGCTCCAGGAGCCCCTCAACCTAGATGTGCACCCACATCCCCTTGGGTACTCCCTGTAGTACCACCTCTAATCGATGGTGAAAATCCTCAAAATCTCCCTCAGCCCCCGTTGGATGAGCATGTGATGGCCCTGGCCCAAGGTCATCATAACAACATCATCTGGCCACTCTCTCACCATCAACGGGACTTTCCCTAGAATCATCTCATCATTGTCTCTCTCTTGCCGACGACTCTCCTCATGGAGGTCCCACTGCCCCCTGATGAGTTGACGTTCTAGCTAACTCAACCTCACACTCGTGAGGTCCCACATCTACACACACAACAAAAAAATGATAGCATCATCATCCATCCATACAAAAAAATATATGCTATTCCATATAACATATCAAAACATTAAATATAACACCATACCTCTATGGTTGAACACCTCCCCCGGGGGTAGCACCATATCTGGATCATCTCGGAAGTCCACCCCAAAATAGGATATCGAAGTATGATCTATGGCATCTGACGCCACACCCATGCAGTCTTAGCCATGAAATAATGTTCTCCCTCCCCACCAAAATGGTGAAACAAAATAGTCGCCCACTACCTCAATCGTGGCTTTCTCACACCAAGTGCGTCCAAAATCACTCTAGGATGCAACATAGGCACCCTCTCCAAGAACCACATGACCAAGATGGACCCAAAGGAAAACTCCCCTGAGTCAGCAGCTCGACACTTGTCAAGCTGCCCTACCATCTTGGCATGCAGCATCACACCCCAGGAAAAATGCTCACTTTCCAATACCCTCTACATAACCCTCAGATGACCCCCACTGATCCGTCGAGTCACGAGAGAACCATAGACTCTCACAACCATTGCTGCCACACAATGATGTACAAGGGCATCCATCACCCCAATGCTAACCACGAAACCCGACATGAAGTTCTCTCTCGAACAATACCTTCGGGCTAAGGTAGCCAACTTCCCATCCCCGAGTAACACGGGCTCCGTCGGTAAAGGAGTTCCCTGAAAAGGGAGCCCATTCATAAAATATATATCCTCCACCATAGTGAAGGCCAACTCCTCACCCCGTACAATGAAGAAATGTCGATCCGGATTCCACATCGAAATTAGGAACTGCAATAAATACTACTGTGCCCGAAGTAAAGAGCACTCAAAAATCTTCAACAACCCATAAGCTGCCAAAGTATCCCAAATCATCGGCTCCTCATCCGTCACTACCTCCCTCAGGCATGACCAATCCCTCTCTCTCCAATGCAATGGCATCATCAAACTGGTCACCTACATCCACATATACAATACTCGATCAGCTATCATAACCCATAGAAACATCTAAATCTCCAAAAAGATAAGTTTTTTTTACCCCATCCAGCTTTGCCTCAATGGAACGACTGTTTTCCCCACAGGCGCACACATATGCGCGCCTGTTCATCCCAAATTCATGCACTCATTCATGACTATAGGTGATATAGGGGTGCACACATGCACCCCTGTCACACACAGACGTGCCTTTTGGTGCGCATGTTCGCTACACAGTTGCGCACACATGCACTGTTGTCAAGAACACATTTGTGCATGCATGCGCAACTGTGATTCAGAAAGGTGCACACCCAATGTGCACCTATTTTCTTCACTTGGGTGCCCCCATGTGCAGCTATCTAAGATATAGTCGTGCACTCATGCACGGGAGTTCTTCGCTCTCCCACGCACTTGGGGGCCCATCCTCATAAATCTCCCTATACGCCACCCGTACAGCCCTGCCCAAAAATTGAAACCCTAAGTCCTATGCAAGAGGTTACGACAACTAACCTAGTACTCATTGATCTTGAATCGACTGCCTCGACCTCCCGGAATCTCCAAATCTCCTCTAAAATTGCTCGTTCACTCAATAATATAAAAGGTACAAATGAGGTGGCATTGTGGGCCCTACAACTATATATAATCCATTTTTCCAAACTTCCAAACTCAATTTTGGGAGCCCCAAACGTCCATTTTTTAATCCTTCTTCAACCATGGGATCAGGATCCCACCACCTACACAATCATGTTCCTCAGGCCACCATCCATCCTCGGCCCCCAGGGATCCTTTTTTCTCATCCCACACTCATGTACGCATGCTTATATTGACATGTTATTGAATAATTGTTATATGTTCTTTATATTCAGATATTGTTCACGTTGGGTATTCGGTTTTCATGTGTGCAGTTACTTGGTCATCATACATTAGCACTACCCCTTCAGGTATATACTCGGCACTGGCATGTAATATTTCCCACTGAATCTCAATTGCATCTCTAGTAACACCCTCTGACATTTTCCTTTAGGGTCCCTATATCCGGCTTTGCAGTACTGTCACCCCCACTGCGTTTTGGTACTGTCACCCGGTAGCACTCTTCCCCACATGAGTTGTCCCATTCATAGTCCCCCTTGACACTATGACACTCATGTTGTTTTCATCCTTTAGGGATGGGAGTCCCTCTAGTTTTACGCATTTTCGAGAATCAACCACATACTCCTCCTCCTCATTTTGCTAGCTTGCCCACTGGACTCCCAGGTTATCTCATCATGGTTTTATCTTGACTACACTTCTGCAGTATCATTAACCACCCATTTCATCCACAATCAATTCGCCCATCTACAGATTTCCCTCCATTCATTTACCTTATATAGAAATCCACCTATGGGGCCCCCGCCCTCCACCCGTTCTCTAAGAAAATTGTGCCCTCATAGGACAATCCATATTGCACTGGGGAACCCATTTATGTATCTGAACACTCATCCAAAATTATTCTTTATTCATTTGGTAATTGTACAAATCCTTTGTTTCCAACATTTACATAGATTTTTTTCATCACCTTTGGAGACCGTCTTCCTCTGGAAAAGCAACCCATGTCGCCCTTGGTTGGGGCATCCATTATCTTCTACACCTATTGACATCGCCCATAAACCCCGACTATATCACCATCCATGTACCCCTGATCTCTGAGTTTGTCCACTTTCTCCCACCTCTGGCACAATTTAACCCACACCTAGTCGTCACCCTGACGCTAGGCCCAGTTTCACGGTTGCTGCCACATCCCCTTTATCCCCAACCAAGGGAAGTCTCTAGTCTCACCACTTCCTGACTTCTTCCATGTTACTCTGATCCAGGTGGATATTGGTGGTCACCCACCTATTCCACTTGGACCCCCACCATTACTTCTTTAAGTTTTTCAGTTTTCACACAGTATTGATCCAGGTGGATATCGATGGCCACCCACCTTTTCCAAATGGCTCAAAACGACTTTCTGGCAATTTTGGCAATTTACTATTTTTAGCAGGTTTTAACTTCCGGGGCCATTTTGAGGGTCCAAATCAAGGTTTTTCGAGATAGAGTCTCTCAATGATAGCCAAAGGCATGAATGAGGCCCCAAAATGAATATCCTCTACGATACCTTTCCAACGAGATTTCACATGCCTAAAACGGAGATTGTATGCAAAAGTTACGACCCCGGGAAGTTGATGCACTCACTTACCCAAATGGGGCCCACATGACTTTTGGCGCTTCATCTCCTAGGATTAGGTTTTTGGATGTCTAGGACTTTTGGCATTCCTGTTTATTGTAAAAAGGCCTTCAGAGCCTCATTGTAATCATTTTCTCATGGATGCGAGTAGCAGCCACATCTCTTCTCAAAGATAAGCTACCAACGCCTAGCTAGTTTATTTCCATTCCGTCTGTAAGCATATTTCAGTCATTTGTTATTAATGAAATGAAGTCTTATTTCCGCTGCATCTCTATGTTTATGTGTATTTCTATATTTCATTGTGTTCCTACATAAATCTGGATCAGTGGTATCAGAGCGGTTTTCTCATTCTCGATCCTTCTTTGCATGTCCCCAACGAGATCGGGGTATAAGGAGTTGGGGCACGATCTGGTTGAACCCTTGCAAGATCAGCCTCGCAAACCCCGACGACCACCCATGGGGGAAGAAAAGAAATATGAGGGAGCAGGAGATCCTATCAAAATGTTTCTCGAGGAGGCCCTCGAGAAACAAAGGAACGCGATGATGGAAAACTTTTCCCAGATTCTTCAACGGATTCCAACTGGCGGTGCATCGACATCCAGAAGCCACTCTGGAGGTGCCACTCCTTTTAAGGTACAAGTAAACTTTGACATTGACATTTTTGATGGCCAAATAGATGCATATGTCGTAGATAGATGGTTGAATCTGTTAGAAGGATATTTCTTGGTTCATGACTTTTCCGACCGAGAAAAGATTATTTTTGCACTCCTCAAAGCCGCCCCCCATGTCAAGGACTGGTGGGAAACCTACTCAGAGCAAGAGGGCGAGGGAGAACCCTCTTTGTTCTCGGCCGCACCCACTTGGAATTCTTTCTGAGACGCCATCAAGGAACAATATTATCCTGTGGGGAGCTATGAGGACAAATACATATAATGGACTACGTTGCGGCAGCAAAGGGACCAAGATGTGCATGAGATGACGAATCTGTTTCATACCCTATGCACAAAGTTGGGTATCAAAGATTCAGACAAACATTTGGTGTTAAAGTACCGCATTTTTCTGCACAGATACATTCAGGAGGAAATGGAGTTCCTCGACATCTCCTCACTTGGTGTGGCATACTGATATGCTGCCAAGATTGAGCAGAAGTTCAAACAGAAGAAGCGAGACTTTGGGTCTGCAAATCAGAAGGACAAGAAAGGTACTCCCAAACTACAAAACAAAGGACCAAGACAAGGCGGGGCAGCCCAAGACAACCCACCAAAGCCACATGCAAAGAACAACACCACGAAGGCAAAAAAGGACACCGGGAAGTGGTGTGAGTTCCATAAGAGCTCCACTCACAACACAAGTGAGTGTCGGGCCAAGTAGTCACTGGTAGCCAAGTTCAAGGCTTCAGAATCGGATGCATGCTCTGACTCTGAATCAGAACCTCACAAGGGGAATGACAGGGGCAAGTAGATTATCGATGCGGAGCCCAATGCCACCATTGCCACCACGAAGATCCAGAAGGAGGAACAAGAAGATCCAGAGGAGGCAGAGCGTCTCTTCCATTCCAAGATGTGGGTAAAGGGTTCCCTGTTGCAATTCATTGTCGACAGTGGGAGCCAGAAGAACCTCATCTCGGTAGAGGTCGTGAAGTGGTTGGGCTTGCCAACCACAGCACACCCACAACCATACACCATCGGGTGGTTGCACCAAGGACGGGACCTCTGTGTCAGTCAACAATGTCGCCTTCCCTACAACATCAAGCCCTTCACGGATGAGGTATTATGTGACATTGCTCCTCTTGATGTTTCTGATGTATGTTTCTGATGTATTATTAGGCCAACCGTACTTGTGGAAGCGACATGTTGTGTATGAGTCCAGGCCTCGTGCTCTTATTATCACTTTGGGCAATAAGCTGTACAGGATACAGGAGATAGCACCGCCTACCACCATCTCTTTGGTTACTGTAATACAATGCAGTAAGCTCATTTCCAAAACCAGGAAATTTGTTTTCCTGATGATCCACCCTCAGGGAAAGCGAAAGACTATGGCCATGACCTCCAGACAAGGCCCCACTGCATGAAAACAAAAGATGGATAAGGTCGTGGAGGAGTACGAGGATATCTTCACCTCCCCCGCAGGGGTGCCTCTACACTGCCAGGTCAAGCACCCCATCGATCTGACCCCAGGTGCACCGCTGCCCAATGGACCCATCTACCGGTGCTCTGTCCTGGAGAATGACGAAATCAAGAGGCAGATTCAGGAGTTGTTGCAGAAAGGTCACATCTGGTCAAGTTCATCGCCCTGTGGGAGCCCGATCGTATTGGTGCAGAAGAAGGATGGGACTTGGAGACTTTGCATTGACTATCGGGCACTGAACAAGATCACTGTTTGGAATAGGTACCCGATCCCACAGATTGATGACCTTCTGGACCAACTCAAGGGGGA
>ML783037.1:788090-801883 GCA_009831015.1 Picea engelmannii | reverse complement strand
CACCAGGTGTGTGTCCTCTCCGGGAAGTACTCTTGTTTTGGGCTGACCTGTGAAGCTAGGGTGGCAACACTTATTGAGCATCCAGCAGTTATTTGGCAATAGGAGGAGGAGGAGGCTTTGGTGAAAGCTTTAATAAAATTTGATAAATCTTAAGAAAGCCTAATAATTAAACCCTGGACCAAACCTAATAAGTTACTTGTGGGTTTAACAGCTAAGAGTGTGGATCATCTTCAATAATCTTTATAACAGTTGTGCTTAAATCTTCTAAATCTTTTGAATGTGTTGATGACATAATGTGTTGATGATGATCTCATAAATGTGGTGATGTGATGTGATGTTTTAGTCTTTTGATATCCTGCACACATATAAGTAAAACGTGGTTAGCTTGCTCTTGTATCATTTGTATATTTACTTGTAATTAATTGTATCTAATATTTGTTGGTTTAATTGATTCTTTTGTAATCTTGTAAGTAACATGTAATCTACTTGTAACAAAACACCCCTTAACATAGTTGACCCCTTGCCCAATCTTTAGGCACTAGTCTTAGTTGACCTAGGGAAAAGGCTTGCTTTATATGCTAACCCTTGCATCTTGCATTGTTGCCTTAGCATCTTAGGATTAGAATCCCCCAAACCTTGTAAACAATTAAAATTAACTCCTAGAACTTAACTTTAACACATCTAGTAACTAAGGTCTACCCCCTTTGGCTTCCCTAGGAGTAACCCTAGACGGAAGAGGTTCCGGTCAAAGTGACAGCGTGGGCTGTGAACCTAGGCATTGTGCCTCCAAGGACACACTAAGTGAGCCGGACTTAGCTCATGTTTGCATGTGTGTATAAGGACTGCAACACAGCCCTCTCAAGCCTAAGCCTTTACATTATATAATATTGCACTCGAAGGTGGGAAAGTACATCCAAAATATGTAGGGCCTTTAGCCTTCTTCCAATACTAGCGGGACGAACTTGTTGTTATCTGCTTCTACTCCGACCAGATGTTTTCATCCTTTCCCCACTCCATTCTTTGAACACCTGGAATACCACCTGCTATTATGGATTTGATCTTCCTTTAGCCTCGAAGCTCCATAGTGCCACTAACAGTCTTTGCTCCACATGGTGCGACTCCCATTTGTTCTATTTGTTGAATATACGCCACCTCGTCCCTTCCTACTGCCACAATGTATCTATCTCCAAAATTCAAAACAAGGGGCCTAACAAGCCCCAACCACACCTATTCACTCGTCTTCTTCATGGACCAATCCTCCCATCCAACTCTGAATGGAACCTTCTAACCCTATACAACGCTTGAGGGCCAATCCTCTGGGTGCCATCAGCAATTTCTCACCTCAAACACTAGGCTTCACATGGATCTAGAATAGAGACGACATAGCCCTCCAAAGGCACTGGTATATCATTGTCTTCAACCACCCAAAACCAAAAAAAACGACTTCCTTTTTTGTCCTTTTTTCCTTTTGGTTTGCAATCTAGGGTTTCATCATGTATTATCTTCACACTAGATTGCTTTGAGCTTCAATGACATCTTTCATTTAACTGATGCTGGCTTATCTTCCACCGAATACTTTTATTGCTGGTATTAGGGTTTGGATCTAATCGTCTCGTCTATCCTTGATCTACCCATTTTCTTGTGATGGCATCTTGAAAAAATACAACTCTAAATCTGTTGTGGGTGTCCTAAATTTCGTTGCTTGGAATATTGATATTGGCCTTTTTGTCTTGCATATTTAAGCCATGATCAAATACTAATAAGCAGTGATACAGATAGCATAAATGATCTAGTGTATCACTGTCCCTTTTCATGGATAAACAAGAGTGTATGCTTGAAGTGAGGGTACAAAAATTTGTCATTTATCACATATTTTGAGTAACGTCTTGGATGCTCCTTTCTCTCCCTGATCTGAGCTATCAAATCAATGAAACAAAGGGTGTAACAACCCTCTCTATCTGTTGATCGTAGCATCCCTCTCACTACTCATTTAAGGGTTTATTTTGCTGTCCAAACTGCAGGCATAAAACTTGTGTAGTGCTGGTTTAGCACCTTTCTCTTGCAAGCGTTCTGGTTCATTCTTAACCTGCACTATCTCAGGTGTTCACTTGGCCTCAAAGGGACCCAAACAACCTAGCATAGAGCCCTATCGCTGCCTCCTAAACATGCTGCTAGGTCTCCTTCAAGACTGTCACAATTCTGCAGATTTTACAATGTATGAGTGTTGGTTGTGTAATTGTTTTCTGAGCAGTGTTCTTGTGGTTTATTGCTCAATGCATCTCATGGAACTGGGCCGATGCTAATAATGTGCCAACGACCCTCTAAAACTACCTATCTTTCTGACTTTCATGACTATCCTAGAGTTTTATTTCTCCATTACAGTTCTAGTTTCAAATATATGTTGATCAGAGGTAAATGATGCAGTACGCTTGATACAAATCTGTCACTCGAACTCGGCAATATCACTGTTTGTTGGCATGTTTACTTTATTATAATATCCTTGGTTCAGTGGTTTATGTGATGTGATCATCATAACTTAAAGTCTGGTGGTGACATAATTAATACTAGAACATTGCAATACCGATGGTAATATACCTTCGTTGGATGTAGGTGGTCTACAGTACTGTACTATCTGATTTTATAAATTTGGTACTGTTCAATCTCTGGTGATATATCTGTACTTGTTATCTAGAACATGTCATTGCAGTCTTGACATTCATGTGGTTTATGGCATTAGTGTATGGAATATTATATCATTTCTGATATTTTACATTGTCATAGATTATTTGTTCTCTGGTTTATGTTTGATGAATATGATCTTGCCTAATTCTGCTGTTAGATCTTATGCATTGAAAAGTCTAAAGAAGAAATATGTGTTGTGCAAAGTCTGACTTTCACATGAATATGTGACACATTAATATATGCACTTTGCATCCCTGAATCAATTTTGCATTGGGTCTTGCACTTTGATATCTCATTGGTTTTGGATAAGTAATGGTGAATGTTACATGGATATGACACATTGATACACTTGTATGCAAGCTTTCATTTCCAAGCATTTATTGAGCATTGTCTTCTCTCACTTGACTTGTATTATCCCTTAGAGAAGATAGTCAACCTTGATACAAACCAAGTCCTTGCCCTCTACCATCCAAATACACGATAGGACTTAGTCTTGAGTCTTGACCCCATAAGAAACCCTACTTACGTTAGAAACCCTAGCTTTAAAGTGTAGAGGCAAGGCCGCCGAGGTGACAATGGGTGGCTTGCCTATCCGTTGCCCCAAGCTCTCCTTCACAAGGCTGGACTTACCCTTAATGAGAATATGAGCAATAACAGTGTGTATGCAGTTATATCATGCTTTATTGTGTATTATGTTCATTACAACCAACCAAAAAGAATGAATAAGTTATTCATTCTATTTAGGTAGGAGCCAAGACATATAACCTAGGCTCACTTATGATAGTATTCCCTCAAAAGAAAGTTAAATTCATCTCAAAAGGATAACTAATTCTTCATAAACTATGAAAATAATTCATCAAAGTCATGCATGAACCACCTAACTAGACATTCAAAATCCAAATTATAATATATGGGTATTAGGAGAGAAAAGTTTATATATGCTCAAAGAAGACTCTAAATGTTATGTTCAAGTCTTTATCACTATAAGCGATTTAAATAAAGTAAAATTGAAAGCACTTGCTAACCTCCCAATCCCTGTTCCCATGAGATTTAATTGGCATGCGTTTGTCCCCCGTCCATTGTGTGCAACCTCACCAAAATCCCATCCTTCTCCATACCTATCAATAATAACATTGTTGAACCAAACATAGAGAATAAATGTAAACAGATAATTATAATGAATTCTGATAAATCTAATTAGGGCATTCCTAACTTTCTTCAATAGAATTAAAAAATAGAAGATAGGCACATAGGAGCTAAGTGTAGAAATAATTTCTTATAAAAATTGCTTAAACTTTCATTTTAAAGGTAATCAAACATAGTACCTTGAACTTCTTAAACTTACATGTAAATCTTGGTACCATCTACGCCAGTTTTCTCCTTTGACAACCTATCAAGTGCATTTCTTGCACTAACCTACATGCACAAATATAAGAATTCCAATCATTCAAAAGCTTCTTTTGAATAAGAAAACTGAAAATAACCCTGAAAATCAATAAGCCAACATAATGTTTTTTTCTTGCAAATCTAGGTTAAATGCATCATCATATCATTAGACAAAGAAGCAATAAATAAAAAATAGAATATAGGTGACTAGGAAGTATAAGATAAAATGGCATTAAGGTAGAGGGAATCCATTAATCCTTGTGGAAAAGCATGTGACGAAGTCTTGGAATTGCTTGTGGTACCCTAAGGAGCGACCTTCCCAAATCGAAAGGCCAAAAGCTTTTTAAAAGAGTTGAAATCTTGTGTGGGACTTGTTATCCCCATTTTGTGGATAACTAAGGAGATTATGTCTCGAGGCCCTCAGGTTGCAGATATGGAGTGTCGAGAGACTACATGACTAGGAGTATCCTTTTGCACAAATGGAGACCCTTCTCACCACCACAGAGATCGTAGATTTTCAGATGGCATCCACCACACTCGCTGGCTTCCGAGAGGCAATGGGCCTTGCTCCATGAGGTACAAGTCAAGTATTATGGTGAGTGCCATTTCAATATTTGAGGCATTTTAGTATTTTTTATCTTAGACTGCTTTAGATTTCAGGACATATGCTTGGACATTATGCCTTTTTCCCTGCTTCACCTTGGTGGTTGACATTGTGCCCTAGTAAGCGGTCTTCCTTGGGGATGGGTTTGCTACTAGGAACTCCCTTGAAGAGCCATCATATTGTTCCCGACCATACTTACCACTTTCCATCAGTATTTCCCCCCATTTCCTTATCTATTGGGATTTTAGGGTGTATTGACCCAAGAAGGGATTGTCCCTCATTCTATGGGAATAAGGGGTTGAAGGACCAGAGGGATTGTTGTTGGGTAAAAGATAAAAGCCTATGTATAAACCTTCTAGATGCTTCACCCAGAGATCACCCAAGCAATGAAGCGCTTATCTTTGAGACAAGGGGGACCCACAAGAAATATGATTATGAATGCTTAAAAGGTTTGTTGGAGGATAGGAGGTCTCATCACGAGCCGGCCTATCATGTTCATGGATATCTAGTGGTATGACATTACCATCATTTGGTCACCAAGCCAAGGTAATGGCTCTCAGTTGCATGGCTAAGAGAAAGGGGGTCTCATCACGAGCCAACCTTCTCATTTATACTAGGTATTTGTGGGTGACATTGTCATTATCTGGACACCACGCCAGGGCAGTGGCCTTCAACTTGTCCTTAAATTATGAAGAATGGCAAAACGATGGGCTTGGAAAGAGTGCATTGCAAATGAAGGTACCACACACCCTCTACAAAGGCACCCATGAATGACACACCACAACCCCTTGTATGTCATGAACCCCATGTTAAATTTTGAGCTTGATTTCTTATGTGGATTATTTCTTTAAATTCTTCAACACTTTGATTCCAACTTAATACATTTCAACAATATAGAATCATAACTGAATAGCAATAATCATGTAGATAAGTAAGCATGCACATCAACAACACATATACCCTGGGGAAACCCTGTACAGGGAAAAAAACCCCAGCAAACGATATTCCTTTATTGCATTAATAATGTAAGATCACTTACAAACATCCAACCATGAAAACCCTGCTCTTAAAGAGCTTTCCAAGTTGACTCTAACCTGACAGAGAACTAAGAGACCTTGTTGATATAGATGTATCCTAGTTGTTTTCAAAGACTGAGGTATATCAGCTCTGATATGGGTTGTTGAAACTGCCTCTAACTGACTGATATGTGCCTCTATATGTTGATCTACATCACTGATATGCGCCTCTATTGTGTTGATATACACCTCTGATATGTTGCCTATGTATGTTGATCTACAGCACTGATATACACCTCTATTGTGTTGCCTCTATATGTTGATATACAGCACTGATATGGCTGCCTCTTTATTGCTGATATGTACCTTTGTACAACACTGTTATGGCTGCCTCCTTAGCGTTGATATGTACCTTTGTACAGCATTGTTATGGCTGCCTCTTTAGCGTTGATATGTACCTCTGTACAGCACTGATATGCTGCCTCCGTATGCTGTCTCTACAACACTGTTTTCTACCTCTATATGCACCTCTACAGCACTGGTATGCTGCTTCTATATGCGCCTCTGTATAGCAGCCTTTAATGGACTGATATTTTCCTTTGTATAGCAACCTTTAATGCTTCACCTTTACCATGCATAACCATTGTGCAGAAGAGAGGGAATTGACCTCTGCTTATAAAGGAATGGAGGAGAAGTGGAGAGGGATCGAAATAGAGGTGTGAAAGCATGCTAGACTTAACTCAGCATTACACTTTAGTTCGAAAATAGAACTAGATTTGAGACTTTAGTTATAACTCAACATTACACTTTAGTTTGAAAATAGAACTAGACTTGAGACTTCAGTTACAACTCAGCATTACACTTTAGTTCGAAAATAGAACTAGACTTGAGACTTTAGTTACAACTCAGCATTACACTTTAGTTTGAAAATAGAACTAGACTTGAGACTTCAGTTACAACTCGACTCTTTACAAGGCAATTTGAATTTCTCTTCATGGTGGATAATGTTACATGTGCCAACACATTAGATCAATACATTTATATCATTTGCAATATTAGGAATATCGTTTGTTTCTAGCTCATAGGAATTTTATATTCAACCTAACATTTGCTAGATGCCTTGACTTTTGCTCATGGCTCACAAGGCTTGACTAGGCTCACAGAGGTTGTATGTTCCCCCTGACTTTTGCACTATTCTGTCTATGCTCACAGAGGTTGTACGTTCCCCCTAACTTTTGCACTAGATTGTCTATGCTCACAGAGGTTGTATGTTCCCCTTGACTTTTGCATTAGACTTACATAGCATCTCGTTCGTCCTAACTTTTGGTTTGACTCACAGAGGTTGTACATTCCCCCTGGCTTTTGTCAATACCTCGCAAGACTGGTTGATTCTCCAAATCTCCCTAGCTAGCCTCATGGTGGCCCATATGGCCTCTCATTGGAGAATGACTATTGATGCTGCCAAATTTAACACCTCATGCCCATTGAGTCTTGACCCTTAACCACTTCACCCACTTTACAAGGCTTAGAAAGGGATCTCTTGGAAACTCTCCTTGACCTAGGGCAAGATCTACCCAATAGGAAACCTTGTCAACCCTCCCATATTCAATCTTGATAAGTCGCATAATGTCTTTTAGAACTTAATTGTTTGACAAGGTAATCTTTGATGCACCTGCTTAGGTGGCTCATTTATTGAATTGATTTATTTATCATGATATTTTGACTTGAAATCCTTGGAGGGCGTGCTTGTTTGTCTTTGCAGAACCTAGTTGGTGGACAGTTTTGGAGGAACAAGCCTAGCTTGGGCTTCCATGGGGCTTGAAGCCCACAGGTTGGATGCCAAGGGCCCGCATGCCGGATGAGAGAGATGAAACTTCGAAAGCCTAGAAGACATGGTGGACGACCTAACCTAGCCCTCACATACCAAACATTTTGCCTAGGAGAGGCAAAATGTCACCTTTAGAGGCATGACATCATCTAGGGGGGATAAGGTTTGGTGGTTAGGTTGACATGCATTGGCACAAGGACATTTTGAGGAGTTTGAGGTTTTGACCATGAAGAAAGTGACTTAGATGCTTGACATGTGGCTTTGGGAAGCCTTCCTACACTCCTCCATCACCAACAACTTGCTCCTAGTGCCAAAACGTCCCCTAAAGGGGTGACGTCTTTCTAAATTAGGGTTTTCTTTGTGCAACAAGTGAAATTAAAGTGAATTGTTTAATATTACTTTGTAAAAAGGGGCAATATTAGGGTTGTTGACCCCTAGTCTTGTGTTTTACCCTAAGTTATGTGGACAAACTATCTTAGTGACATTTTGTATAAATAAGAGATCGTAAGATCTCATTTGGACATAACTCTCCCTCTTGTGAGAAGTACTTGGACTGAAATTTTTGCTACACTTGGAGTATTTTGCCTCTTGTGCTATGGATTGATGTCTTTTGATTATGGTTATTGATGATGATGATGTGCTATCTCTTGGAGGTCACTTCTAGCTTATTGTGGAGGTTTACTTTGGCATGTTAAAGGTTTTTCTTGGATTGGTATGGTTCTTTACTTTGTTATTATCATTGGTAATTCAAGTTAAGGTTGTCTTGGCTAAGACTAGATAGGAAGTATAAGGATATATGCCCCTATCCTAGTTTCCACCGTAATTATCAAGCTCGTAAAGTTGTTTGCAAAGGTTTTGATGAGGAAGTAAGAGGATTTACACCCCTCAATTTCAAACCCTAGCTAGGCTACTTACCTTGGGAAGTAAGAGGATTTACACCCCCAAGGATTTAGTAGTCCTAGATCTTTCTTTAAGACCCCATTAACCCATAACTAAAGGCAGTAATCTTGCATTGGAGATATAAATTGCTGCATTGGGAAACGTGAAAGTTTCAAGCTTTGGTTTTCTCTCACTTGAGTTTTGTCCCCCTAGCCTTGAGCTACCTTGCCTCTTTGAGGCGTCCCCTTTCAATCACAATTTATTGTTGCTGTTGTAAAACTAACCTACAGCCATTAGGGCTCCTCTAACCCTAGCCTACTAAACCTAAATGTTCCTAAACTAACCCTAGACTAGGCCTAAAAATCTGCCCTAACCTTCTACTAACCTAAGCGCACTTATTGAGCTAACTAGGGGTTTATTTGATTGGATAAGTTTTTTGCAATAAGTCTTGGTTTGCTACCGCCATAAGGCTGGTAATTTCACTACAGAAACCCTAACCTAAACTCACTCATAACTTGTGTTTTCACCATCAAAAGTTGCTAAGAGTTTGTCAATTTATTCTACTTGCTTTAATACAATTTTTGAGTGGTTTCTTTGAAAGTTTTAGTGGCTGCATTCACTGCTGTCATAACAAGTTTGCTACAGCCATAAGGCTGCAAAATAATTCTGCACACATCTTTTATGACAGTCATAATTCATTGCTGAAGTCTCATGCTATAGATCGTGAAATTCTTTAGTGTTTATCTACCATGTTTCAAGCATATATCTTTTGACTTTAAGCAATCTTTCTAGCAGCTTTAATACTTGCTTTAATGCTGATATATATTGTCATTCATTGCTGCAAATCAGGAACAGCAAGCCTAACTTGCTAATCCAACTAACATATTATATTGCATAGTGGTTTTTCTTGTGTCTCGGGTAGGTACCAACTTCCTGGCAATTCATCCAAGGCTTTGGCAACCTCAAGACAACCTAAGACTCATTATCAACCTTCCATTTCATTCTAGAATATTGACCTTTAGGGGCTTCACTCTTTCCATTTCCATTTTCCCCTTCCATTCCCCCTAGGGTCACCGGGATCGCCTCCCTAGAGTGACCTAGTCACCCTTGAAGCGCAGGACCTATATGGAGGTGACATTAGGTAGATCTAGCCTATGATGCAAAGGCAGCAATGCAATATGCAACAAGTCAAGATGACAACCAAGCCTTTTCCTAGGACAACTAAGACTAGTGCCTAAGATTGGGCAAGGGGTCAACTAAAGTTTGAGGGAGGTTGATTACAAAAAGGTTACAAAAGATTACAAATATTACAACTATATCACAACAAGGTTAGATACAAATCTACAACTAAATACAAAGATACAAAAAGAATATCTAAGAGTTACACCAAAGTTACACTAAAAAATAAATACAAAAATACAAAGATACTAACTGAATTGCTTGTTTGTGCAGGAAGTTAAAGATGCTCGAAAGGAAAACATTCATCAACACATCAAGCCTAGCATGCTCAACAATAGAGTGTCTCCCAAAGGGATGCTCAACAATAGAGTGTCTCCCAAAGGGATGCACAACTTTGTTGTGACTACTTTCAATGGCAAAGAGATTACACAAAGTCCAACAAGGAAGTGCCTCTAAAGGATGCGCTACTTCTTGAGGGACCAGACCAAAGATATGAACACACCACTTAACAGAAAATAAAATGCTTTAAGGAAAGCCTCCAATGGCACAACTATGACTACTTAGTTATCAATCCACAACACATAAGATAAACTTGCATGAAAGTAAATGTGAAATGAAAGTAGATTGCTTACAAGATTAGTTAAGTGCCAACCACAAATGATATACCAAGTTGATGCCCAAAGTTGTAGAGTGGATTGAGGATTTATTAAAAGTTATTAAGTGAAGATTGAATCCTAACTAAGTGTCAACCCAATACTCCCCCCGCTTGTACCAAGTAGTTGTTGGGTGCTCAAGAAGTATGGCAACAGGGCCTACCCTAGCTCCACAGGTCAACCCAAGGGAAAAGAGTACTCTTGGAAAGGACGTTGAGCGCCACGAGACCGACCCTGGCCTATCACCTTTCGTTGCTTCCTCTAGTCCTCGTTTAAATGGAAAAGTTGGGTCAGTAAAGGTGCCCTATTAAGTCTAATGGATATTAGTCCTATGGACTAAGTTAAATTGAGTGAATAGGTGTGTAAAAGTAAGATATTGCTTGCCCAAAATATGTATTTGTCCCAAAACCGAAATTTAAAAGTTTGTCAATATGAAGTTCTAAACCATGCGATTAAGCTTGAAAAGAAAGTGTAAAACTTGAACAATTGCAAGAATGTAAAATAGATTGCCTTAAACCATTATCATGCCCATGATTACTTGCAAGATAAGAGATAAGTGCTTGAAAATTTAAGAGTGACCTAGCAAGTAAAAGATAGATGAAACATAAAAAGATTCCTATGCCTCCACGGGCTCAAACTAGCATTAGTGTTGTGTTCCTACTTCTAGATAATTTTAATTCATTAAGCATAAGCACACATTAAAATCAAAACACTAAGCTAGCCATACGATTTTGGGGGTTGGCTTAGGCCAACTTCACATCCAAGGTGTAGGCAACAAAAGATGAAATACTTGTTTGAAATGAAAAACCGAAATACAAACCACTCACAATGGCAAAAGGTGGAGGCAAGCCTTCCTATTTTGTGCCAAAGAGGGTTGGAAAAGAAATAAACTAAAACTAAAGCAACCTAGCCACACAACCTTGTCCTAATGACAAGTGGGGCAAAGAATAAAATGCAGAAATTTAAAGAGTGATCCTAGCCTTACAATTTTGGGGCTTGGCTTGGCCAAACTCACACCAAGATGTAGCCACTAATACAATTTACAATAACAGAAAATTAAATACAAGAATGCAAGCCACTTGGGAACCCCCTTTGGGCTTGCTACAATGCTAGAATGAAGAAAGAGAGGTTGGAAAATGTTACCCAACCAAGAGGAGGGTTCCTTGTGTATTTTATGGCTGAAATTTGGCAGCACTTCCCCTTGATCTGGCGAGAACCTACAAAAAACAGCAAGTTATTGCTTGCTGGAAATGCTGCAAACACACAACAATGTTAAGAAAGTTTATGTTTTTACAAAGAAATTTTCTGCAATAAAAATCAGCAAGTATAGATAATGAAATGACATCTCCTAGAGTGTTAGCAATACCAAAATCTGAAAGTGAAAGAACAGAAAATAGAAGGAGAAAAGCTAAGAGGTTCAAGAAGTCTATGAAAGCTAGCTTCTAGCTCAAAACTAGTTTTACAAGCCCTTGAGATAACCTGCAACTATTGAAGCAAACCATGAGATAGGAGCAAATGTGAGTGAAATAGACAAATAACATAAACTAATTTATATCATCAACTATTTAACTCGCTTAGATCAGCAACTACACTATTGCAAAATCTACCCAAGCAAACTAATTTACTTAGGAAATATACTCAATATCTCAAAGAAAATGCTTAAAGGAACAATATCACCTCAAATAAATGGAAGTACCAAGACTAATCCTTGTTACTTCAAAATCCTCCAAAGCCTTTCTTATTAACCAAGTAGGAACTTGCAGCAACTAATTGCTGCAAATTCCTCTCAAAGAGTGAGAACACAAAGAGTGAAAGCAAGGTGGAAAGATGAGAAGTTGGGGAGAGAATTTGGTAGCATAATAATAGCTCAAGAGATGGTGGTGAAATGAGGGTGAGAGGGTCTTTATTTATACTTGGAAAGGCAAAGTGACCCCTCTTGGATGAGATCCAAGTGTCAAACACCAAGACAATGAGAGAATCCCAAGAAGAGGGGCACACCACATAGGGTTTTGACAAGGATTGGTGAGGTGGAATGAGTGGGAGGGAGTGGGACCTATCTAAATGGTGAGGTGGAAGGCTTGGAAGGGCGCACCTATGGAGAGAGGGGCCCACACTTCATAAAATTGCCATTTCTAAGGTTTCCACATGAAGGGGGGTGCAAATCCCCTAGGGGGCGAATTGGTTTAAGTGAGTAAAGTGTCTAGGGGGTGTGTAAAGGTTAGAAGGGGGTTTGGGTAGGTTAGGAATGGTTTTTCTCATCATCTCCCACCTTTACTTTACTCAATTTACTCATATTTACAAAAATTGACATTTTTGCTATGTTTAACTTAGCAATTAAATTTGTTGTTTTGACTGACTTGGACTCCCTATGGACAAACGCCTAGCAAAAGTTGTCTGACTGAGCTGAAACTTGGTCCAAGGGTGTAGGGGGTCTCATTCCATTTCTTTTGAGCACAAATACCCCTAGCAAAAGCCCAAGGACCTAGTTTTTACATCTTTTATCAAAAATAATTAAAATTACCCAAAATTACCCAACCTTAGGAAATTTTAATTAATTAAAAAAAACCTATCTAGACTCGATGGAATTCCACAAAACTTTGAGAGATGTCTTACATGGTCATTTACATCATTCCTAAACACTAGCTACTAGAGGACAAGACCATTAGAATGCCTTTCACCACTTTGGAGGAATTATTTGTGGGAGTGAAAAACTCAAGGGAAATTAATAAGGCTGGTTAGGCCAAATTAATAACCTGAGGAAAAAAAACACTCAGTGAAAGGAACTCCTCTAATGATCAAGTCCTAAGGTAACTGACCTAACTATGATCCATGCAGACCTATTACATTATTATCCTACACAAGGGAGCGGAAATTCCATTTACAAAAAGGTATGTTGAAGGCCAACACATGCCTTGTAGAACCAGGAAGTCTCTGACTTGGTAGCATCTGATGATGCATATCTTCATGGTACATGGAGTTGACCCGCTAGTTGAATAGGCAGTCAACATCTGGCTCCACATGGGGACGTGTGTTTGATCTTCACACTTGGGAAGGAGAGCATACGAGAATCTAGCATCTACAAAACAGAGTGCTCACCAATACCCAACATAAATATACATATATATGAGAAATAAAATGCCATAAACAACAATTACATAATGAAATAACTATTGTACAACAACTACAAAATGAAACTATGATACAACATCGAAGTACATAATAACATAATGAAATGAAACAATACAAAACTGAAATAAAAGGAGAAGGGTTAGAGATACGTTACAAAGGGTGTCCCTTTGGACACCAAGTTGCCATATGAAGAAACACTTCAAGGAGGGGTCCTCTCACTAGCATGTCTGACTTTATGTCGTCCCACTGGCTAAGAAGAGTTGCTAGAAGATTGATACATTTTATCCTGACTTATGATTTTTCCATGTGAATCCCAGTTTCTAACCTTAGGCCACTTGGGACAATCCTCCTTAAAAAAATTCTGATGGTTTTCCATAGGTGCCAAGTGCAAAGTCTGTGAACTTAATTTTTCCTTAAAAGGCTTGGCATATCTTTTA
>ML783037.1:771737-784685 GCA_009831015.1 Picea engelmannii | reverse complement strand
TGCTTACAAGATTAGTTAAGTGCCAACCACAAATGATATACCAAGTTGATGCCCAAAGTTGTAGAGTGGATTGAGGATTTATTAAAAGTTATTAAGTGAAGATTGAATTCTAACTAAGTGTCAACCCAATACTCCCCCCGCTTGTACCAAGTAGTTGTTGGGTGCTCAAGAAGTATGGCAACAAGGCCTACCCTAGCTCCACAGGTCAACCCAAGGGAAAAGAGTACTCATGGAAAGGACGTTGAGCGCCACGAGACCATCCCCGGCCTATCACCTTCAATTGCTTCCTCTAGTCCTCGTTTAAATGGAAAAGTTGGGTCAGTAAAGGTGCCCTATTAAGTCTAATGGATATTAGTCCTATGGACTAAGTTAAATTGAGTGAATAGGTGTGTAAAAGTAAGATATTGCTTGCCCCAAAATATGTATTTGTCCCTAAACCGAAATTTAAAAGTTTGTCAATATGAAGTTCTAAACCATGAGATTAATATTGAAAAGAAAGTGTAAAACTTGAACAATTGCAAGAATGTAAAATAGATTGCCTTAAACCATTCTCATGCCCATGATTGCTTGCAAGATAAGAGATAAGTGCTTGAAAATTTAAGAGTGACCTAGCAAGTAAAAGATAGATGAAACATAAAAAGATTCCTATGCCTCCATGGGCTTGTTGACCGCCTATTCAGCTAGGGGGTCAACTCATGTGCCATGAAGATATGCATCATCAGATGCAAGTATGTCAAGTGAACCATAAGGGTAACATCAAAATAACATGTTCAATATGACAATGCCCCTAGATCTGCAACTGGTACATAGGAATTCCATGGATGTCATCCTACAAAGTGTCATGAAATGGTCCTTAGACACCTCATACAATGTATGTTGTAACAATAGGTATTTTGTGTTTGTGGTCTTATGGTGGGATGTAGAATCCTATCAAGCTACTTCCTATTGAGGAAGGATAATAATCAAAAAATAGCATTGTCCCATAGAAATAGGGTATCTAAGGGATGGTTTGGGTGTTGTTCATGAGTTTCTCTAATGATGTAAGGTTGTATGTTATGCATATAATCCATTGATGACCACAATCCCGTTATTTTGAGTAGGAATGCACTACATTCTAACATAAATCTAGTGCTTACTGTCCATGTGTATAGGGAAGAAGGAAACCAAAGTCTAAAGTGTATTTCCTCCATAAAATCATCTCCTTATAAGAATATGTGTTTAGAATATAAGGAAAAAGGCAAACCACATATGAAAATTCACATGTATAAAATGCAAATAATTGAATTATATGGGAAAAATTCATTAAGCACACAATTTAACCTTTCTCCTTACAATATATAAACGAGAAGATTACCCTTGAAAATAAAGTAAAAGGATAGAAAAGGAGGATCACAATATCAAGCATAATTGTTCACAATGGAATAGAAAATCTTGAAAGCATCATATTACTAAAGTCAAACTGTTCTTATAAAGACATCAAACAATCTTCTATTTCAAGACAGTGTATGCATAAATCCACCCCTGTATTTTCTAAACATTAACTATGAACAAAATAGCATCACTCAAATTTCCAAAATCAGTTTCATAAAATGTTAATAGACTGCTAGTCAAGATAGTTACCATGGTATTTTTCATCAAATGTCCCATAAGATCAAACCGAAATCCATCAACCTACATGTCTCACAATACATAAAAAATTGCCTTGGATTAGCTATCACTTACAATAACACCTAGAACAATGTTTATAGATTTGAACAAGAATTGACTATATGAAAATAAGAACATATGCAGATGCAATGTTTATTATTTCAATGAGATAAGATAATTTTATTAATGTCCACAAATAACTAGAGAATAGATCAATGGGACTAGGAGATACAACCAATTAACATCAAAAAAAGATGAAAACATACATATGAAAGTACAAGAAAAGAAATGAAGTATGTGAAAAACCCTAAACTGAAAAGGTAAACCCTAGAAAGAGAGGAAACACTACTCAATATCGAAGATAGAAGCATAAGTCGAGGAGCAAGTGGAGATTTACATGTCATCATATATCATTATGAAGGAGCCAATGCAAAGCCTAATAATGTCCTCCAAGGAGTGCTCAAGTCTAAGAGGGTCTAGCTAGGTGAACCTGGGTGGAGCCTAGGAGCGGTCTATCGAAACTCTACTAACATACAAGGACAAAGAAAAAAATTAGATGGTTGTTTGCTTGTTTGATATGCATTGAGGGGCAATACCACGCATGAAGTGGGTGTGGCCCCATGACCTCGGGGAGGGGAGAAGTCTAGGTACTAAATGAAAGAATGTGTGTTGTCTCACAGATCTAATGTTGTCTACATCCATGGTTGGGAAGTTTGCATAATGCTTAGTGCTTGTAGTCACCAATATAGGACAAAAAAAGGAGGTATGAGCCTAGTGGTGCAATGTTTGTAAAGGTATCAAAAGGTCTCTCGTCAATGAATAATCACCTCATGTATGTAAAAAGTTAAATATATTGATTGTGATAGCGAAAGGTGGTAAGATACCCTCTAGTATCATAAAACTATAAAGCAATTCTATTAAACAAGAAGAGCATGTTATCATCAATAATAGCTACATAGACACAACCTTATTGTATGAGGGTATTCACATTCAATAGAAAAACATAAATTACTTAAGAACCAACATGTAGTTTTACTTTTTTATCATTTTCCTTAAATCTTTTTATTAATTCACTTAGACCATGTTGTCTCGTCTAGCCATACGTTGTCATAGATGCTTCCTTAGACACCAGTGTCAAGTACCCACTACTTATCAAGAGGTGAGGTGGGACACCATGTTATACTATATACATGTGACTTCCCGACCAAACTTAACAACCATGATGGTTTTCCATTGGTCAACACCTCGCTTGCAAGGGAGTTCAATAGGCCACAGAAAGCGAGCACATGTTGGAGATCAAGACCGCAGGAAGAAACAAAGGCATTGGATACTTTGGCACCTACTGAGATGACTAACTTGGAAGGGGTACCCTAGTGTTTACCTTGTGATGAACCTCACTGGGAAGTTGATTGTCTGAGACGAATAGGCAAGAAGATCTTGATCATGTTCATTGCATGAATTTCCTTGACACAACCTTCATGGTGAATTCCAAAGAATACTACAATATTACTGAGGAGCAGCTCGAGGAAAGAAGGAAGCAAGCATCTAGACAGGCCAGACTTGAGATCTTGAGTCAAATAGATGAGGCATCCAAAGAAAGGCTCAGGAGGAGAGAATTTTTAACTTACTCAAGAAGGAACAAGGCCTACGAGACATCGAGCAGCTAACACAGTGCCTCCTCCACCGCCATTTGAAGCGTTCCTTCCACAACCTGTTCCGAAAAAGGAAGATGTTAAGTTGAGTGTTGACTTTCAGAGTATGGTTGGAAAGATGAACATGGTTGTCTCAGTGGTTGACATGTGCAAGATTCCCTCCGTAAGACGAGAAGTCATCAAGGCTTTAAAATTTCAAGATGGGGTTGACGATCCACCCGTGATATTACATACTATGTACCATGGAAACAAGAAGGATGACAACCCACCCTTTTTCGTCTCATTGGGCATCAATGGTTTGTGGCTAAAAAACTGCATGCTTGATTCTGGGGCCTCGGCAACTTTGAAGGTTATGAAACAGTTGGGCTTGAAAGTAACAAGGCCTTACGGAAATGTATGCAGTATTGATTCGAAGACGGTCAAAGTATATGGCCTTATCAAAGACCTAGAGGTATATTTGGTTGCATACCCCCACATTGATAGCAAGATGGATGTGATAGTGATTGATGTACCAGATGCATGGAGGATGTTCTTGTCTAGAAAGTGGGCAGCTACTCTAGGGGGCTATCTCAGTATGGACCTTACCCATGCACGCATCCCGATGACAAATGGCACTTTCGAATATTTATATAGTCAACCATTTATGAAGACACATGTGCAGGAACCTGGTAGCCTAGATTTTTGGAGTGATGATGAGTTTGACATACCCTTTCAACAGGTAGAACCTCATCATGCTCTTGATCCAGGTCAAGGTTTGGCATCCTTACCATTTTCTCAGGAGGATAGTATTGATTATGATGACTTGTTTCCAAAGATTGACCAATATGAAGAACAACTTTCAAAATACAAAAGCAAGGATGGATCTTTAAAGATCCTTAAGAAGAATGAAGATGCAAGTACTCAATCATGCAGGGAAGATATCAAAGTTGCCACCATCACCCCCGCCCTCCCCAGCCATATATTGAAGACATACCATATGTGGAGTTTGATTAGGGGATCCTTGCACTGATGTGGGACAAAAGGAAAGGAGAGCCCGATTATAGAAAGAAGTGTGAAATGTTGTGGCTCGGTCCTTACATGGTAAAGAAGAAGTCAAGAGCAAACTCATACTATCTAGCCACGATGAATGGGAGGAAGATTCCATTGTCGATTGATGGGTCTGTCCTCTGACCCTACGTCGATGGTACCTGACTTCTAGAGACCTCAGGCCTCAGGTAAGTAGGTAGGTCATTTGCATTCTACATTATATTTGTACATACTTGCATTTCATTTCATGCTAGTGTAGTTGCATCTTGTTTTGTCTGCGCGCATGTATTTGCATTATCATTTTGTTTTGACATGCATCATACTTTGATCTCTATACATGCATGTAGTTGTACAGATTTTTGTTATCTGAATAAAGGGGTGAGTTACACCACCGAATATACATTGACGTAGTTGTTGTTAGATATGTGTGTAGGAACAAGTCGTACCAGAGATGTTGATGTTCTCATGCCCTCTATGGCAAGCACATGTCCCCATGTAGGAGCCAGATGTTACCCCCGCACATCTAGGGGTAACTAAGGAGATCAAGTCTCGAGGCTCATCGTTAGCAGACATGGAGTGCCGAGAGTTGGATGGCCAACAGAGCCCATACAACCCCTCCTCTTCACCACATTTCACCATCATCATCTACAGCAGAGCAGCATCCACCACATCGGTATGGTCCATGTGAAGGCGATGGGTCTTGCTTCATGAGGTAACTAGTCAAGTTTCATGATGAGTGTCATTTTAATATTTGAGGCATTTGAATGAGTTTCAAAGGATTCTTTCTGATTATCTAACATTTGCTTGGAAGTTATACTTTTTGCCTCATTTCACCTTGGTGGTTATCCTGGTATCCTAGCAAGTGTCGTCACTCCCGGGGAAAAGGGGTGCTACTAGGGGGTCTTCTTGAAGGGTCATTGTGCCATTCCCGACCATACTTACCATTTTCCATCATATTTCCCTCCCATGTTCTCATCTTTTGGGTCTTCGGGTTACATGTACCCCAAAAAGGCTTGTAGCTCATTATCTTATGGAAAGAAGGGGTTGAAGGCCTAGAGGGATTGTTGATGGCATTAAATAAAGAAAGAAAGTTAAGAGCAGTTGTGACGAAAATGCACGGCCGAGTAAAGGGTAAAGAAAAATCCAAACCATTATTGAGCTCTACCCCCACATTTGACGTCGCCCCTAAGTTTTGAGTGCGAATAAACGCCTCCTCACCTACAAATAAGGACTTTAAAATACCCCACCATAAATCAAAAGCAAGGAATGTTATGCTTGAAGCCTTTTTAAGGGGACTCACAAATCATAATAAAGAAAAAGGCATAAAAGGGGGCTTGAAAAAAGGAATCATCGAGTAAATGGTAACTTAAGATGTCACACACCCTCTACAAAGGCGCCCATGGAAATGAGATCATACAAGACCTTGCATGTCAATGAACCCATGCCAAAAAGTGTTTCCTACAAACTACCTCACATTCACTACATGACTTAGATAGGGTTCACCCGAGAAACATTCCTCCACTTTGATATTGGCTCACCCAATAGCTTGCCTTGATAACACTCTCATACCTAAATTTGACAAATTGTATAAATTGCTTAAGCATTTGTGAAGTATGAAAGAAGGAATCTAATGTCGCTTGTTTAGGTGGCTCTTCTATTAAATGTGACTTACTTGACATGATTCATATGACTAGAGGACCCTTGGAGGGTGTACTTGTTTGTCTTTGCAGGGCCTTATTGATTACATCGTTCATGGAGAAGTTGTGTCACTTTGGATCTCCATAGGAGCAGGTAAGCCCACCGGGTGGACGTTGTGCCCCACATATTAGAGGGATTGGATGATGATTGTTGCACTTTAGGATGATGTCATGCCTTGTGAGAAAGGTTTTGATTGATGAATCACACATGATGTCACCCCCCATTGCTTGGACGTTACTCACTTTGACCTTGGCGTCATGCGTTTAGGGCTTGATGTGACATGGAGATGCATTTGATGATGTTGTGGCATGAGGGTGGTGCATTACCCCACTCTATTTGGTTGAGTATTTGACGATGGGGATGACTTGGCACCACTTGGATGATGATGCCCTAGCTTTTGGAGGCTTCTCACCCTACCTCAACCTCTTGAAGAGACGTTGGAGGCTCATTTATTGTTATTTTACATGTTATTGGTCATTTTTAAGGTCGGTCTAGACCTTTTAGGCTTGTAAACTTAATTTTAGTCCTAAAATTGTGGAATTAAAGGAAAATCGACTTGGGTTTCTCTCTATAAAAGGGCAAGTCGATTTCCCTTTTGAATCATAACACAAATTTATCACTTATCATTTGTCTTTCCTCTCTTGGAGAATTTCGCTCCACTTTCTTGTCTTCTTGTGCAAATTTGGAGAAGAGGTGTCATTTGTCTCTTGGGTGGATCTTTTGGTTTGAGGAAGCATTTCTTATGGATAGAAGGTGTTTTCTAGGGTTTTTGTGCAAGACATATTAGTTGTAAGTGGATAATCTCTCTTCTGCGTGGATATTTTACATGTTATTGTTCAAGGTTATCATTAAAACCCTAAACCCTAATTTCACTTTGATGCTTTGCAAGGATATTGGTTGGAGATTGTTGAGACTTCTCTAGTTTTCCATCCTTGTAGGACAACTCCCCTAAGGACTGTTGAGACTCCCTTAAGGCATCGTCCCCCCTCCCTTGTGATCTTGCAAAAACTTATTTTGAAAGCATAGAATATCTACAAGGATTGTTTCAGACTCCCTTGCTAGACATTCTAGGGCAACATAAATCTAGAGATTGTTGAGAGTCGAGACTCCTCTAGATCTTGTTGTCTAGCTTTCTCGTTGACCTTTTTCCCTCTTAAATGTGCTGTCTCCCTTGACTCCATTAACCCTTTTTTATTGCATTGATATATGCTCTCTTGAAATCGCTCTCTTATACTCTAGTTATTTATGTCATAAGCAAGAAATTAATGCTAAAACGTTAATGGGACTCATTGTTTAGCTTGCTGCTGTAATAAATGTTTTGCTAAAGCCATTAGGGCTGCAGACTTTTTGCTGATAACACTCACTTTTCTCAACATTTAACCATGGAAAAGATTGGGTAATGATTGGACACTGAAGTGCTAGTTGTGAGCTAAATTTAGAGCTATTTATGTGCTGATTTCTATGATTGAATCTTGCTGCTATTACCATTGCTAGTATACACTGTTATTTGCTGCAAGTTTACAACAGCATTCTTTTTCCTTCGGTTAAGTAGTGGCTTGTAGCTTAAATAGTACATTTTGGACATAGTAATCATTGTTTTATATCATTGGATTGCTATATATACTTGTGCAGGTGATTTCTTGTTAGATACTAACCATACAACATCTTCCAAGCCCTATCTTGATCATACTTGTGACCAATAAAGGGAACCTTGAACCTTACCTTTTCGATCTCATTGTTTCCCTTGAGGTCACCAGGAAGCCTCCCTTGTGTTGGATTCATCCATCACTAAAACAAGGGGAGTGTTTATTTGAGGTGACAGTGGGTAGATGCTCCCAATTGTGTCGCCCTTGTGCCACTTGTGAAGGCTTTGCGCAAGTGACATATTGTGTGATAACAAGTTCTATTGGCACACCAAAACGATGGTGGCACTGGGGATGCTACCCAAAGACCAGGATTTCCGGCAGCTAAAGCACCGTACGGAGACATTGGAGGCACAGAATGCTCATCTCATCTCGAAAGTAACCTGGATTGCCAAGCAACATGGTGGCTCCTTCCAGCTACCTGCCACCAGTCGTCCATGGGCAGAGTCATCTTCAGCTTCTGGTCATCCAGATGCTGATGTCCCATCAACCTCCCAGGTTCCTCATGCCACTCGTTAACATGAAATCCATCCTTTTTAATATAGTTCTGTTTAATTTTTTGTCTGTCCAGAATATAAGGAATCTCCTAGTTGTCACTATAGACTGCTGGTTATTTAGGTTTATGTTTCTCAGACTGTTTATTTTCAAATTTTGGCCTGGTTTCCCCACAGGGGCAGGCTCACAAACTTGGCACCTCTTGGTTTCAGAAGTCTATTTGGGCATTTCTTGGTATTTGAACCACCACGGACATACATGTACATTCTGTCAATATTAATGTAGATCCTACTTACTTACAAAAAAAAATAGGAAATAGATATCAGGCCAAACATTCATCCACATTACCTTACACAACATTTCCTAGAGACGAAGGTCATCGATTATCAATCAATTAACCATGTAATGTTCACTGGCAGTGTTGTTCACACATGAATTATGACAAGGTTAGCTGATATGCATTTCATAATTTTTGGCTCTTAATTTGCACAGAACAGTCAATTAGATTATTCTTCAGAAAAAATGAATGGCATAATTTAGCCTTTTTGCAAATAGAAAATAGATGTCATGCCAAGCATTCACTCATATTACCTTATACTCCGTTGCCCAGAGAAGAAGATCATCAATTATCAATCGGTTTACCATGTAATGCTCACTGGCGGTGTTGTTCACACATGCACTGTTCTCCACAAGCCCATCTATATTTCTTCGCAGATAATAGCCAGGAACAACCTACAGAATTTTCTTGACAGAATATATTGAAGTCAGTTAATAGCCAGGAAAAAAATCATCGTTTCTCAAAACAGATAATAATAACTTTCTTGTACCAAAAGGCTTCTTTCCATCAACCCATATTCTTTTTACTACCTAAAAATTTTGATAGAAATCAACTTGGTAGATGAGCAATAAGAAGTTTTCCTCGGTAGCAGCTAAAATTGTCACAATAATAGGATGAACACAAAAAGCTAGCTTTATTAAGTTTACATTTTGATAGAATATGTGAGTGTAATCCTCATTTAATAATAGCATTATTTGAATGGCTATCCCATCATTTCATTTCTCGAAAAGACAGTACTCTAGGAGCAGAATGGAAAAATTCATGAAATTAAGTTTTAACCGTATATAGAAAAGAAAAAGATAAGGCGAAAGGCAAAAACCTTGTCAAGGATAGAGTCCTTATCATTTGGTCCACTTGCATGCAAATGGTTGTAGACAACATCCATTATAACCCTTAGACCGATACTGTTTAGAGCCTAAAAAAAAAATTAGGTCAGCATGGGAATTACAAAATCTACAGCCAAATATATGTTCACACCAAAACAAATAACATAGCATCTTTTAGTATTAGATTCCATAGATCACAACTAAACTTTTTGTTTTGGATAGCTATATGAGCCATCTGTTCCAACTGATCACATACCTGAACCATTTTCCTAAATTCCAATGTACGACATGAACCATTCGGATTTGTTGAATAACTCCCTTTTGGCACACCCCAAAGGACTGGATTATATCTGCCATGTCCATAAAGTGCAAACAAGGAAAGTTGATTTCCAGATACAACCAAATGCACACAAGTTCATGTGTTTCCAAAATTTAAATACAGTAACAGGCATACCCCCAATTATAACCATCTTCATCTTGAATAGTGACAATTTGAGCTTGTTGTTCCTCTGAATCTGGAGCTAGTGAAGCCAATTTTTCCCCATCTGAGATGATCAAAGCAAGTCAATATATATTAGGCATACCTTGACTAATAAATGAGTATGTAGAATGCATGTTTCCAACTTCATGAATTTTATGAAAGTTGATTGCTGAAGCCCAACAGTATCTTTTATGGTGGCAAATGATCCTTTCTTCTACCATAAGAACTAGGATTCCTTTCCTCTACCTAAGAATCAGGCAAGTCTTTCTTCAATTTAGCTATCACTCCCTGAGTTCACATCAAGCATGTATCCTACGGAAAAAATATGTAATCTGAAAATGGTCTCCATGCAAAGAGGGCATAGGGCATAAACACCTCAAATATACACTTAAGGCTTATCAACTTGCAAAATATAATTTACAGATACTTTTTCAAATCATTCCCAATTCCCACCACATGACCAAGAATCCTTTCGAAATATGAGGCCTGCATAGTGTTGTCGTCCTTATACACACTTGCAAATGTGAGTTAAGTCCAACTCACTTAATGTGTCCTTGGAGGCACAATGCCTAGGCTTAAAGCCCACTGTCACCTCGACTTGAACCTCTTCCGTCTAGGCTTACTCCTATGGAAGCCAAGGGGGGTAGACCCTAGTTACTAGATGAAGTTAAAAGTTATATTCTAGGAGTTGATTTTAATTAGTTAATGGTTTGGGGGAATCTAGCCTATATGAGAGGCAAACAATGCAAAGGCAAGCACTTTTCCCAAGACAACTAAGACTAGTGCCTAAGGTTGGGCAAGGGGTCAACTAAAGTTAAAGGAGATTGGATTTTACAAAGAGTTACAACAAGATTACAAAAGAATAACTTCACAAAATCTACAATTAGAGCTAGATACAACTAAAAGAGATAAACAATTATCTACAAATCTAAGAATGTCTAAAGATACAATTATGGACAAGAAATGAAACAAGCACTAACTTGAAACTCACTTGAAATACTTGATTGTGCAGGGAAATAAAGATTGTTCAAAGGAAAAGACTATACCCACACATCAAGCCTGCAAACCCAAACATAGAGTGCCTCCACAAGATGTGCAACTCTAAGGGGTTGTTTCAATGGCATACACAAGTACACAACAACAAAACCAAACAATGAAGTTGCCTCCAAAGGATGCGCAACTTCAAGGGGCTAATCCAATAACTCAAAGCACAACTTAAAACTGAAATGAAAGTGCTCAAAAGAAGCCTCCAAGGGAAAGGGTGCAACTTTAGTTCACCTAGTTAACATCCACAATTGCTTAAAGTAAATTGCATGAAAGTAATGGAATTGACAAGTACTTGCAAGATTACTAAGCATCAACCATAAAAATATGTAAATGAAAGTGTCCTAAGGTTGTAGTGGATTAATTAGGATTGATAAGTTGTTAAGTTAGAGTATGAATCCTAAACTAAGTGACAACCCCAAAACTCCCCCTGCTTGTACCAAATAGTTGTTGGGTGCTCAATAAGTGAGGCAAACAAAGCCCCACCCTAGCTCCACAGGTCAACCCAAGAAAAGAAGTACTCCCGGGAAGGACACCAAGCGCTGTGAGATCGTCCCCGATCTAGCACCTCTCGTTGCTTCCTTACAATTCTCGTTTTAGATGGCAAAGTTGGGTCAGTAGAGGGTGACCTATTAAGACTAGTTAATTTTAAAGCCTAGGCGACTAAGGTATATTGAGTTAGTTGTGTGTTGTGCAAGATGTGCTTGGAAAATGTCAAGTGCTTGAATGTAAAAGAAATTACTTGCAAGTGAAGGAAAAGTACTTAACAAAAGTAAAGAACTTGAAAAAGCATGAAGTACTTGAAATGAAACATGCAATAAGTAAAATGGATGTTTGTCTTAAACCATAATATTACACAATGCTCATAAGATTGCAAGACATAAAGTAAAGTACTTGTAAAGAGATAAACTTGAAAGCAAAGTACTTGAAGTAAAGATAACTTGCAATGAAATAGAAAAACAAGATAAGCACCATAAACTGATTATGCCTCCATGGGCCTACACTAGCATATGATTACTCCATTTACTTAATATACACCATCATTGAGCATAAAAATGAAAGCAACCATAACTAGTCTAGCCTTACGATTTTGGAGGTTGGCAAAGTCAAGCACACTCCAAGGTGTAGGCAAACAAGTGAGAACAAAATGCTTGTAAATAAAACTAAGCTAAGCAAACCTCAAACAATGGCACAAGGTGGAGGCAAGCCTTCCTTTGTTGTGCCAAGGTGGATTGAAAGGAAACAACTAATAACAGAAAATTAAATTGCAGCAAGAAAGCCTCACGATTTAGGATGGTTGGCAAAGCCAAACACTTTCCTAGGTGTAGGCAAAGAAACTAAAAATTGCAGAAAATTAATTTTAGGAGAAGTGCAAGCCCTTGGTTACTCTTTGGAGGCTTGCTTACAATGAAAATAGAAGAGAGAAGTGTTGGGAAAGTAGGCACCCCAACTTAGGAGGTTGTTGTTGACGTTTTAAGGCCCCAAGTGGGTTGTTCCTCCTTGTTTTCTGTCAAAGACCTGCAAAAACCAGCAAGTAAAACTTGTTGGAAAACTATAGAAAAATTTTGTTAAGATAAAACAGAAATATAAGATGGAAAATAGCAGTATTTGTAATCAATTTTGATCTACTTCAACATACAAATCTACCCATAAACTCAGAATAACAGAACCAAAACTACAAGAGGAAATAAGATTAGGTGGAAAATGCAATTTCCAAATCTGAAGTTGCTCATTCTCAACCCTTAGCAACCTGCAAGCAAATGAGAGAAAGTTACAAGACAAAGAAGGAGGTAAGTAGATCCCAAAAAATCCACAAAATACTTTGAAGAAGAAAGGAAACTACTATACTAAGATCTAGAGCAATACTATTATAGATCTATCCAAGCAAAGTACTTTGCTTGGATCTCCTACTCTAATCTAGAAACTAAGAACTCAAATAAAGCACAAATACAAGTCACCTCAATGAGATCCAACACCAAGCATCAAGAATACTCCAAATGCCAATGGTTTCCTCCAAAGATTCTTCTATTATTAGCAAGCTTGAGCAAATACTTGCTACAAGCTTGAGAAAAGAGAGAGCAATATGAGAGAGAGAGAA
>ML783037.1:665020-691757 GCA_009831015.1 Picea engelmannii | reverse complement strand
TGCAATTTGTTTATGCTAATGAATGCTTGTGGTAAATTTTACTTGTTTCATGTTAAAGATTATGAAATTGCTTGCTTAAACCCTAGGAGAGAAACATAAGTTACTTCTTTCTCCCTATAGTTTTCCACTTGTCTAAATTTCTCAAGTACATTTTGTTTAGAAGTGGCTACTAGAGCCCTAAAGTGCTAGCACTCTAGTAGCTTCACTCTAATTGCCTATTGCATACACTCTTTAAATAGTCTAAGGAAGGAAGATTCGCTGGGGCCTAAGATCCCTTACTCTCTAGAAAATTTGTCTTTAGGATTTGGATGCTTGAGGCCTTGAAGTGCCAACACCTCCTCCATCCATCCCTTTTCCTTTGACAAGTATTATCATTGCTACTTTTCTCCAAGTTTTGTCATTGCTATTGTTGACTCTATAAACCCTAAAAGGCACTAGTCTACTCATTATAGTGAATGATTGATCAAACAAACACTCAAACCTTCTTCCTTGAAGCCTTTGCTAACTTTTACTAACCCTAAACTAGACTAATTCCTTAGTTAAATTGTTGTTGTTACAAATCACTTCTACAGCCATACTAATTCATGCTAATTTGTTGCATTCACCTACAAAACTTGCACCTAGCTCATCCAGAAATTGCTTGTGACAATCGTCAATCAATCTACTAGATAAATGCCAAGTCTACATGGTGTTTCCTTGCAATTTTGAGCACTAGAATTTGTTGTTGTTACAAAAGATTGCTACAGCCATCTAGCTGCAGCAAATTCTCTGCAACAGTAACATTTAGTGCTAGCTAGACATTGCCAAACTTGCTTACGACAATTAATTATCATTCTGCCTAGTTAAAGCTACACTTTCTTGTCTTTTTCAAGCAATTTCAAGACATATCTTTTGCAGCTGTTGCAAAATACTTATTGTTGTTGTAAACCGTTACATCGCTGCAACTTTATATCAACTAGCCTATTTTTTGAAGGTTCATGGTCTTAAGAAGCACTAACATCATATTTTGTACTTGAAAGCTGCCATTTTTTCTTTGTTATCTTGTTCTAGGCAGGTACACTCCATTTTCACCATTGCTTCATCTCTTAAAGACCTTAAGAACCTTTTGACTTGAGTGACCAGTGAGAGGGGGATTTTCCTGCGTCCTTGCCTTAGTCTTATCATCCCTTTAGGTTACTGGGGACGTCTCCCCTACGGTAACTTTGATATACTCCTAAATAGAAAGGGGTTTCCTATTAAGGTGACAGTGATAGGTCACCCCCTGTTACACCAATCTTGCATCCAGTTGTCTTGGGCTTTGGGCAAGTACAGATTGTGCAATAACATTTTGGCGTCGTTGTCGGGGAACACTGAGTCAATATTCATCAACGACACTTTTTCGGTAAGCCTTTATCCAAAGCCTTATTTTTCACAGAGCTTACCTAGCGACTCCACTGAGGGTAATCCCCTCATCCCTTTGATAATTTCAAAAAGATTATCTGGTGACTCCACTGAGCTCAGGAAGGTATACCAATCCTCCCAAGTCGTACAGAAGAAAGCCTCTCCGAGACTCTCCTATAGTAAAATCATTGTTTGGAGGCAATCTTCCCTTAAACACAATGTCTAATGCTCAGACTCAAACCCTTAATCCAAATCAAGCTAATAACCAGAAACAATGGTCATCCAAGCTTTTTAAATCATTAGACATGACAAACATTCCAGGATACCCTAGGCAAATGCCCCCCAGGTATGAGAAATGGTTGCCTAAGTTCACTGGTAATGATGTAGTCAGCATTGAGGATCATATGAGCAATGTCTGGGCCTTCTTTCAGCTTCATCCTATCATTGATGATGCT
Source organism: Picea engelmannii (assembly GCA_009831015.1). Lineage (NCBI taxonomy): Eukaryota > Viridiplantae > Streptophyta > Pinopsida > Pinales > Pinaceae > Picea > Picea engelmannii. Next base: position 689,922 of record ML783037.1, on the reverse strand, counting down.
GAAGATCTAGCAATGAAACTATTCTCTGCTACCCTCTATGATGGCGCTAGAAGATGGTATAATGGTCTCCCTGACGCTAGTATTTACTATTACATACAACACCCGTATATATAAGATGGTATAATGGTCTCCATACAACACCCGTACGACGCACTTAAAGTGGCAGATTTCAAATTTGTTTAGGGAAAAAAACAAATTTTAGGTTGAGGGGGCCTAGGGTAATGGTAATGTTAAGTAAAAGTGACATTCTCCTTTATCTTTCATTTTCATCATTTTACTTAAATTTTTAACATTACCATTAATTGTTTCAGTGTGTTTGAGAGTGATTCCAACCTCATTGGACTTCATATGGAGAAAGTAGAATTTAAGGTCTCATTCAAAATTCAGCAGACTTAACAGTTTTCAGAATTTCAAGATTGGCAGGATTGCAACGTTTCCACTGGATTCTATCATGTATGAGGGTATGGAACTAGCATTTAATCAAGAGCACCAAGCCCTCTATGTACCTCGATGTTGCTGACATTGATTATTGAACTCTTCTGTCATGACCCTAGTAAAAATGTACCCTTCACTCAAGTAAAATCACTTATTAGGCATGTTAAGCTTTTTCTATCTTAATTTAATGCTTAGAGGGTGACATTAATGACGAGGATCCTAATATAAGTAATGATCTTCAAGATATGTAGTTATTTGTTGTAGCATGATTTTTTTTGGACTCTAAAGGTTATTTAAAGCCTCGTTGTTGATGTATTTTGGTTCAAAGATGGATTGCACCCAATGCTATTTTGGTTATATGCACTCTTACTTGCTATATAAATGAGAAACTTTGCATATTTGTGTATAAATGGTTTGGATTCATATGGATGCACATGAATATAATGGTTTTTTCAAAATTTGAATATTTTATGTAGTTTTTGGTAGACCAGTTTTTATTTCCGGTTTTTTACCGGTCCGGTCCAGTTTGCATTTTTGGGGTCGACTGGTCCGGTCCGGTTTCCGGTTCTGATAACATTGGCACAAACGCCAATGTGAACTTAAACAACTCTAACCAAAGGATTACAAGTCCTTCAAATTGAACTGTTAGATATATCATATAAAAACTAGGAAACGAAGATTCTCCTTCAACAAGAGAACCCAGTGAGCACCTTTAGTCTATTTAGTATGGGCCTCGAGTAGTGGGCACATATTTTGGGCATTTTTCCATTTTCTACTATGCACTATTTTGGACATTTTTCCATTTTGGACTATGTACTTGCTCATTTTTATTAATTAAATTTTAATTTTTTTGGTTGGAAGTGCTTTCAGAACCACGCCGAAAGGGGCTGTACCACATAACATAGAGTTCTTCTTAGTTCTTGGATTTGAAAGTTATCCATTCCAACAAATTTTCTCAAGACTAGCACCTGGCCTCATCCCATTTTAACATGCTATTCAAGGGGGCAGACCACAACAAGCAAGAATAGAAACCTGGTACAGCCCAACACTCCGTCAACCTCACTAGTGAATCATGGCCCCATTGGCAATTAATTTATCATTTTAGTGTTCAGGTTTTATGGAATTATGAATGGTATTGGTTTGTGTTTCTCTTTCATTTATCAATTTTCAATAATTTAGTTGATGACCGTGTATGTTTATATAATTATAAGTTAAAATTTTATATATGTCATGTTTAATTTTTTTAACTTTCATCGAATAAATTCCTAAAAAAAAATTTGGGACTTTGAAATTTTTAGAAAATTATTTTTAGAAAATTCAATTTCCTTTAGTATTCTTTTGTTGTGCTCTTCCCTCCATCCGTTGCAATTTTGGAGGTACCTTCCATCCATCCCCAAAACCCATCCCCTCATCCCCCCGTCCTAGAACTCGATGCAACATAGGTAAAAAGGCAGAAATAAGAAAGCTCCTTTAAAACAGTAGTGTAAGGACTCTCCATTACATATAATGCATGTTCAGGGTCGTGCCTTTCTAATATGATATATTTGTTGATGGAATGTCAATTACTTGAAAAGTGAAGACATATATTTGCTCAATCAGAATGAAAATATAACGTTGCATATTATTTACCATCAATGCATGCAATCACTAGTTGTGATTTGACCAAATCCTTTGTATCCACACCAACTGGTAGCTTGAGAGCCTTGTAATGTGCAATGTGAGGGAACTTTTCAATTACCTGAATAGTAATCAAAAGTTCTAATTAAGCATGTAGAAACTTCATGTAATTACCAGTTGTAAATGCAAAGACAATACTTCACACAGACTACAAAATGAGATGATACATTACAGTGCATAAATAAGTGTAAGAGGGTTCACCTTTGTAGGAAGTCTGCCTTGTTCCTCCTCTAGTCGAATTACCAAATCTTCCCCTGTACAGATAGAGGACTGGTACTTTATCAGAAAGGGGAAGAGTGAATAAAAGGAGGGTTACACCTGTATCAACAAAGGGCCTTGCATCCTCGGTTTGCCACTTTTAAGATTGGAAGATGTACATTGGACCAATATCAAGCAGTCACAAAACCCTCCCCACATGAGCATTCAAAAGAATCTATTGACTCACTATCATCTTAGACATCAAAGCCTTTTAATTCAATAGTTAAAAAATGGTACTCTTGGAGAAAATACAGTATTTATTGAAGACTTACATTCTAGCAATTATGCCGTGAGTAAAATTATTAGTTTAAGTTATAGTATATTCTTATAAAGAGGGGTGACATTACATGAGCAAAAGATGTTTAATAATAACAGACAAGCAAGGGCTTTAACATACTTTATGCTTCCCCATTCCAATGGATAAATTAGTTCTACTTCTTACATTAAGAACTAGAGAGAGTGGCATTCACAATGACCTGGCTTCCAGCATTTAGAGGTCAATGCAACATCGTACATGCAGTAAAATGGCAATATGAAAGAGAGGTAGATGGAATGAAAATTTATGTAAATGACACATTAATATCTACAATTAAGAACCACAAAAGTAAAAACCAAATTGTACTTTCTAACCTTTCACTCCTCCAGCTGAAAGATTCAAATTGGCATTTTTGCTGGCAAACATGTAGAACTGAGCATGTTCTATCTCCATGTTCCATGCAAGTAAGTTCTGACTGACCCAATAGGCTCTTGCAAACGAAAGATTACCCTGTAAGTAAAGAAAAATTCAAAAAGAAAAGCATGTTAAAAGTTATATAATTTGTCCAGTTATGTGCTTGCAAATGACAATGTTTTCAGGTTAAATATCTCATTGCCAATTAAATATGCAAATAAATATTAAAAAGGGGACAAGACAGAAGCTAGGATCAACTTACATGGCATAGATTAGTTTCAAATTTATGAGAAATAATTAATTATGAATTCATTCACTGAAAGGGATGAGACAACATAAATGCAGCTTTCCACAGAAGGGAAACAATAAAGTTTTAGTCCTTCCATATGACTACAATATAGGGTCTACCTTTATGACTGTCAGACATGCCATAAATGTATAACCACTAGATAAGCCCCAGTAAGACACCACAGGGTAGCTAAATAAAGGTTGAAAGAAAGAGAAAAGCTTTTCAATGTTTGTAGAAGACCAAGGGCATTATGCTCGATACTAAGTCCCAAGTGTTTCACTGTATATTTTGTCATGAAGTCTCTTCAAGTGACTTATACATGTGATTGACGATATTATTATGTTTAAGACATAATTACTTTATGGGTCATGAGTTAGGCAATGGGGTCATTATTATGAAGTCCTCATTATGAAGACTTTCGTAGGCAGTCCTCATTATGAAGACTTCCGTAGGAAGTCCTTATTAGAATGTCCTAATTAGTTGTCAAAAGAACTTACAGAATTTGTATATATACGAGTGGGGGGGAATGGGGGGGAATGGGGGGGAAAAGTTATGTTTCAACTAGCTCGATATATCTGTCTCTCAAATACTTGCTTTAGATGTCAAATCCTTGATCATAGGATTAAGGACTGTTGATTGATGACCAAAGTAGAATCTTCTAATCCAAGTTGTTGGGATGCTGCAAGGTCGGGCTCAAATGACTTCTCCCACTGCAAACAGTGAAGGATAGGTGAATGTATTTAAGAAGGGCAAAGTACCACAAGCTCAGAGAAGACCAAAAAAGAAAACCCTAAATGGCCCATTTTCGTCGAAGATGCAATGTATAATCATTCCTAATAAATTCAACTCATTAGAGGGCCTTGAAGACAAAAAGACACTGGATTTTCGTTGAAGGTTCCCAATGAAAGATGTATCATGGAATATACAAGGCTTGACCAACCCTTATCTCAAATCCATGGCTTGGAGAGTCAATGATGTAGTTTCTGATTTAGACATTTTGTGTTTGCAATAAGTAAAAGTAGTTGGTTTGATGTGGAAATCGTACCTTCAACTAATTTGGTTGAATGTTGTTTTTTTGACTAATCATGCAAAAGGCAAAGGCAGGGTCACCACTAACCTTAGTTGGTCATTGTTGTTGTTGTTGACCATGGGTCCTACCCCTCACACCACCCTAGTGTGGACCTTGTTTGATTTGGATGGCTAAGTGCTTGGGGCCAATATATATTCCTCAAACGATGTTGATGAAAGACCAACCTTCTGGGACTAGTTGTCCGATGAGCTCTTAGAGGCCACCCAATTGCTATGTGGTAATCTTAATTATGTTGAAACTCAAGAAGACAAGGAAAATTACACCTTGTTAGAATGTCTCCAAGGAAGCAAGCAAACTAGAAAGCCTTGAAGGCCAAATTGGGGTTGTATAATCCTAACAAATTCCATCATCAAGACTATATTGAGCTCTGGTTCATTAGGTTTAACTTCCAGAAAGGTATCAAAAAGGTTCTTAAGTGGATTGATTGAGACATGCTTGTTTAGCAAAATTTCTTTTTCTCTGACCGCAATGGGAGAAGGCACATTCTGGTTCTAGGAGAGCTCACCCTCTTCGACCACCATCCTACTATGTTTTCTATTTTTTGGCAAGAAGCAAAGATAAAAACACAAAAAACTAGGTTCCTACTCACTCAATGTGCCTCACTTCAATTAGAAAACATGTATTGAAGCCATTAAGTGGATATGGAACCTGACAAGTTATGCCACGGCCTGAAGGGCCCAAGAGTTGGATAGCTTGGTGGGGCCAATGCTATTAGTCAATGCATTTCTTTTCTATAGGGTTGTGGGAGGCAACACGTTGTTGTCAAGTTGATCCGGATTATGCTGAGAACGAAACGAGACAAAAACAAAAATATAGCAGAGAACACAGAAACACAGTGAAACCCAAATTCTTTTAATGAATAAGATAGAAAATCATTGTAGAACACAAACTGGGAGAATGGGGTAGCTTATCTCTGAAAAGAAAGAGATGTTGGGTACACTTCATTTGCAACAAGATTTACATCACACACCATTGCATGCTTAAAGGGCCTCCTTCACCTCAATTATATATGAGAGAGTGAGAGGAGAACAATTCCCATGATGCATGTGGTATAAATTGGTCTAAGTTTATAAAATGCCATAGGCATGTAAAACACTAGGACTTCACGGGCGGTCCCCATCCCAGTACTACTCTAGCTTGAAAGCGCTTAACTGCGGAGTTTTAATGGGATCCGGTGCATTAACACTATGTTGTAAGCATGTACATAAGACCACTAGGAAATCGTTGCATGATGTTTGTAATTAACAAATGAAGATGGCATTGCATTCCATTCCCCATCAAAAGGGTGAATATCATGGTTTATCAAAACCATAGGCTCAAAATGTTGATTCAGTGGAAAAGGTGGATGGCCACCAAGATCCAACTCAATCATTCCTCCCTCCTTAGGAAGTAATGGTACCCATTGCGTCAAGTTCCCTTGAGAGATGGGGAAACTTCTGTTGAATCTGAACCTTGGTGAGTCGCTTGGCTTGTTGAAGTAGATATGTTCTGCTTGTACTTTGCCTGTGGAAGGATGTCGTGAACCTGTTGGATGTGTTGGATCCATTCAACGGATCTGGCTGCATGATCTGCCTTGGTCTGAGTGTGGGAGGACTCTGTCGATGAAGATGTGGCAAGAAGAGCTATATCAATGGGGGCTAATGGTTGGAATCCCAAGCACACCTGAAAAGGGTCGTGGCCAATAGAGTTATGTTGAACATATGGAAGACTCTCATTCTCTTTGTGCTCCTCTACAATCTTGTTGACCTACTTCTGTTGGATAGAAACGTCTTGGGCCAAGGTTGTAGTGGTCATAGTGACCTTCTATTCACCATCGGACTGGATCATGAAGAGGAAAAACTTTGTGGTCTAAGAGATTACTTTGCGACATTGTTTTTCCGAGATCAATGAAGTGGCAGTAGTCGAAGCTACCTCTGCTACCGTGAAGAGTTGACCTCCCAGAGTAACAATGACACTGCGAGTCCGAGACTCATAGATAGCATGATGCTTCTGTTGATATTATGGTAGTTGCGAGAGGTATTAACCTCCACGTGTAACCTTTAACAAGACTAGAATCTTTTGGGAAGCAAGAGAAACCCTAAAACGTTGGATAATAACCCTAGAGGACAAGTCGGTTGAAGAGAATATTTAATTTTGACTTATTAGCCTGCAGAAAGAGAAGTCCGCCCAGCCAAGTGAGATAGAGCAGTATAAATAGAGGGTGCTAGAGCTCATTTGACACTCACTCACTCACAACTACATAAGACTAGTGGTGCGCAAGTTTGGATTTATCGATTCAGATTGGGCAGGGAGTGCAGATGACAGAAGAAGTGCTACTTGGATATGTTTCAATTTGAGCTTTGCCACGATGTCATGGGCTAGCAAGAAACAGAAGTTTGTTGCACTCAGCACTGCAGAAGCAGAGTATATTGCAACTTGTGATGCTTGTACATAAGCAGTGTGGCTCTGTAAGTTGGTTTCTAGACTTTCTGATCAGGTGTTGGATTCGACTGTGATATATTGTGATAATCAGAGCTATGTGAAGCTTTCAGAGAACCCGATGTTCCATGACAGGTCGAAGCACATAGAGATCAAACATTATTTTCTCCGTGATAAAGTCCAGAGGGGAGAAGCGGTTCTCCAGTATATCTCCACAGATAAGTAGATAGCAGATATTTTGGTAAAGCCTCTATCCAAGATGAAAAGCTTGCGTACTTAAGGGACAAGTTGGGGCTCATGGAGACGAATTCCTTATTGAAAAAGGAAGTGATTACTCCCAGGTTGGGAGGGAGCATTGATATGTTATTGATTTATGGAACCTCCAAAACGGACCATTCTTCAAAACTGCTCACAACTGTGAACTTCGAAAGAATGACTGCCCGACGAGGCAAACCATTCTACTTGACCACTACTCAGAGCGACTGCCAAGAAGAATGATTGTCCTAGATAGTCATTTTCCAGTTCAGAAAACGGTCCAGGTTGGGCAGTGCCTTTCCAGTCCAGAAAGTGGTTCAAGATTTATGACGGAAAGTCATTTTCCAGTTCGGAAAATGGTCCAGATCGAACAATCATTTTCGTAATGAAAATGGTCCGATAGATTGTTGATGTACCATAGATAGTGATTCCCATTATGGCCAGTGTGGGGGAACGGTCTAAGACAGTCATTCTTCTTGGCAGTCACTCTGAGTAGTGGTCAAGTAGAATGGTCTGCCTTGTCGGGCAGTCATTCTTTCGAAGTTCACAGTTGTGAGCAGTTTTGAAGAATGGTCTGTTTTGGAGGTTGGTGCAAGACAGTCATTTCCATAGGAAATGGTCCGGACAGTCATTCCCTAGGGCAGACTCATTCTCTCCACGTTGCACTGAGATTAGTGCCGGAGGAATGGTCCAGGTTCAGCAATCAAGGACAGGTATTCCCTAGGCCAGACTCATTCTCTCCAGGTTGCACTATGATTAGAGCCGGAGGAATGGCCCAGTTAGGTGAATGGTCCAGGCTCAAAAATCAGGGACAGTTATTCTTCTATGCTCGAGAAGAATAGTTCAGATAGCCCATGGTTGATGCTTTACTTTCTAAGGGCAGATGCTCTTCCAGATCTCACAGATGTGAGTGGAAGAATGGCCCAGATGACTCAGTTTGTATCATGATATTGTTATGCAAGTTGATATCACATGATATGATTGTTGTGGAGACTGTATGTCTTTTGAAAGTAGTTGTATGCTACTGTGGTGGATGTGTTCCACTGGTTGTGACTATGTGTCATTGGTTAGCAGTCGTGTGCTACTAGGTGTGGTTGTATATCACTGGATTGTAGTTGTGTACTACTATGGATAGACACAGTTGTGTTGTATTGGATGGCATTATTCTGATTGCCATGGAGACTACCACTAGTGTTGGAGATGATTGTCAGCTAGATGGATAGTCAGTGTGTTGATGGACAGACATTCTCCAAGCAGAGAATGGTCCAGGCAGGACAGATTGTTGGTGGACGGATATCCTTCATGTGGAGGATGGTCCAGGTTGAAAAATTGTTGGTGGACAGACATTCTCTCTGTGGAGAATGGTCCAGGTTGACAGATTGTTGATGTACCATGGACAACTATTCTTCTAAGACGTATGTCCGGATTAGAAGAACGGTTTGTCTTCCTAAGTTCATAGTAGTAACCAGAGTGGAGAGATTGGTACAGGACAGACATTTTCCCTAAGTTCACAGTAGTGGCCGAAGGGAATATGGTCCAGGACAGTCATACTTCTAGGACGTATGTCCGAATTAGAAGAATAGTCCTTGTAGCCCATGGCGTGGCTTCCAGCATTTGTTGGAACAGTTATTCTTCTAGGACATATGTATCGGATTAGAAGAATGGTTCTTATATCATTCTGTAGAGTCAGTGACTTATTCAACATCATGCCCGATTACTCAGATGGAGTATGGCTTCGAGAGATGATGTAGTTGATGTTATCAGATGATATTGATAGTGATGATGTTGCTCGTGAGTTGATCTACGTGATCATGAGATAGCTTGTGTGGCTATGATGATGCTACGAGTTGAATGGTATGTTTGTGCTCAAGACCATTGCCTTTAAAACCTCCCTAGCTAGAAGGGAGTGTTGATATTATGGTAGCTACGGGAGGTATTAACCTCCACGTGTAACCTTTGACAAGACTAGAATATTCTGGGAAGCAAGAGAAACCCTAAAACGTTGGATAATAACCCTAGAAGACAAGTCAACCCAAGAGAATATTTAATTTTGAGTTAATAGCCTCCAGAAAGAGAAGTCAGCCCAGTCAAGTGAGATAGAGAAGTATAAATAAAGGGCGCTAGAGCTCATTTGACACTCACTCACTCACAACTGCATAAGACTAGTGGTGCGCAAGTTTGGAGAGGGAGTGTAGCTACAGCTGCTGCAACTGGGATGTTGGCTTTTGGTTGGACTTTCTCTTGGTTATGGTTTGGACTTTCTGCTTGGTCTTTGGTTATTCTTTCTTGGTGCGCTAGCCTTAGAGAAAGGTGCGCTACCTTGGTTGGATATTGGTCTGCTTCCGGAATTATTCTATTTGTCAAGGTTAAGGTGCTCGGGGGTGGCCTTTGTGCCTATGGTTGGGTGACAATATTGCTATATTGTCTATGGAAAAACGAGTACATCCCTTTATTTCTAACAGTTTCCACATATATGGTTGTCCTAAAAGAACATCACTGACTTCAAATGGGGCAACATCACACACTACCTCATCCTTGAAGGGATTGATGCCATAGGACAGGCGACACTGCTGGCTGACACGGATGTCCTGTTCCCGACTCAACCATCCGATGGTGTATGGTTGGTGATGTGGCATCGTTGGCAGCTTCAATATCTTGACAACCTCAGCTGAGATCAGGTTCTTCTGACTCCCACTATCAACAATGAAATGCAGTGGGGTCCCCTTTACCCACATCTGCGAGTGGAAGAGGCACTCCCCCTCCTCAAGCCCCTCTGGTTCTTCTAGTTGTATTGTTGTGGCCGCAATGGTAGCAGTGGGTTCTGCATCGATGATCTTTTTCCCTTTATTGTGCTCTGAATCAAAGTCCAAGTCAAGTTTTGATTCTTTTTCTTTGAGCTTAACCACCAATGACTGTTTCGAGCGACATTCATTGGTGTTGTGCCAGGGCATTTTGTGGAACTCACATCACTTTCCGGTGTCTTTCTTAAACTTCATGTTACCCTTCTTTGCCTGCGTCTTGGACTGGCTCTCTTAAGGTTGGCCTTCCTTGTTGATCTGTCAATCATTCTATGAGTTAGGGTTGCCTTTGCCATGCTTCTGTTGTGGCGTATTTTCAAACCCGAACTCCCGCATACTCTGTTGCTTGAATTTCTGCTCGATTTTGACTGCATATCGATAAGCAACTCCCAATGAGATGTCCAAGAAATCCATCTTTGTTTGGATGTACCTGTGCAGACCACTGCGGTACTTCAAAACCAGGTATCGCTCGAAGTCTTTGATACCTAGCTTTGAGCGCAAGGTATGAAAGATGTTAGTGTACTCCGACACCATCTGGTCTCTTTTCTGATGCAGAGTCGTCCATCTCATGTACTGGTCATCGTAGTTTTCGACAAGGTAGAAATCCTCCTTTAGGGCATCTACAAAGGCCGCCCAAGTGGGTTCTCTCCCAAATGGTGTAGATTCATCCGCGGTGTACCTCTCCCGGTAACCTTCCCACCAAGCTCTGACATGGGGAAGGGCTTTAAGGAGCGCAAAGGTGATCTTTTCACTGTCGGAAAAATTTTGGACAGAGTAATAACCTTCTAGCAGATTCAACCATTTTTCTAGAGCATCTGCATCTATCTGGCCTTCAAATAAGAGGATATCAAAATTGACTTGTACCTTGAAGGGTGTCACACCTCCGAAATGGATGCTTGTCGAAGATGCCTCAATCACTGCCATCGGTAGTCTTTGAAGGATCTAAGCAAAGTTGTCCATCATCCTGTTCCTTTGTCGCATGAGGGCTTCCTCGAGTAACGTATTGAAAGGATCTCCTGCTCTGTCGTCTCTCTTTTCTTCCGCCATGGGAGGTCACTTGGACTGGTGAGAGCAGTTGTCCTCAAGCGAAACTAGCTCGAGACCCAACTCTCTATACCCTGACTTTGTCAGGGACCTGCTCTGAGAAATAACAAGGAGCAAACTGCTTTGATACCACTGATTTGAATTATGCTGAGAACGAAACGAGACAAAAACAAAAATATAGCAGATAACACAAAAATACAGTGAAACCCAACTTCTAATAATGAATAAGATAGAAAAACATTGTAGAACACAAACTGACAAAATGGGGTAGCTTATCTCTGAAAAGAAAGAGATGTTGACTACACTTCATTCGCAACAAGCTTTGCATCACACTCCATTGCATGCTTAAAGGGCCTCCTTCACCTCAATTATATATGAGAGAGTGAGAGGAGAACAATTCCAATGATGCATGTGGGATAAATTGGTCTAAGTTTATAAAATGCCATAGGCATGTAAAACACTAGGACTTCCGAGCGGTCACCCATCCTAGTACTACTCTAGCCCGAGCGCGCTTAACTGTGGAGTTCTAATGGGATCTGATGCATTAACACTATGCTATAAGCATGTACATAAGACCACTGGAAAATCATTACATGATGTATGTAATTAACAAATGAAGATGACATTGCATTCCATTCTCCATCAAAAGGGTGAATATCATGGTTTATCAAAACCAAAGGATCAAAATGTTGATTCAGTGGAAAAGGTGGATGGCCACCGAGATCCAACTGGATCACAAGCCAATGAAGCACAAGAAAGTAAAAGATAAGCTAAAGTCTTAGTGACTACAATTAATCCTTATGTCGAGTACAACTAGGCCAGAGCGGCTAAGATGAGACATTTCACAACTAGAATAAATTTATAAATATCGGGGGTGCAAAGTCATGACTTCATTTGATCAAATCAGGGGGTAGGACTACAAAGGCCTTCTTCAAAGCTCAGGCTAGTAAAGAAGCACGGAAAGAATGAAATCCCTCAAAACTTTTGCTAAACACCTAACCAACAAGGAGGACACTGAAAGAAACTTCATTAGCCATTATAAAATACTATTCCACTCTCAAAAAATGTTCAAGGAGAATAGGGAAGCCATGAAAACTTGCATCGACATTGTCCCCCATCTATTGTCACTAGAACATCAACATTGATGTGTGTAAGAGTTGACTTTGGATGTGTTATCACTGGAATCTAGCCCCTGAAACATCACCAAAGGAGAACAATTTTTCAAGAGTCCTCAAAAAGCAGTCTAGGGACAGCTCCTCTATCACCAACAATGTCCCTTTCACTTTAGAATCAGTGTTTTTTCTAATACAACAAGGGTTTCCCTGTAATTTCTTTAGATATTCAATAAAGCTTGTTGTCGTCCTTATACACACCTACAAACGTGGAGAAGTCCCCAACCCACTTGGTGTGTCCTTAAAGGCACAAGCCTAAGTCCAGACCCACTGTCACCTCGATCCAGACTTCTTTCGTCTAGGCTCACTCCTAGGGAAGCCAAGGGGGGTAGACCCTATTTAACTATGTGAAGTTTGATTAATAATCTAGGAGTTAATTGAGTTAATTGTTAAGGAACCCAACCCAATGACAGGCACCAAATGCAAGAATGAAGTTTTTCAATGACAAGCAAACCCTTTATTTGGAAACAACAATTAGACCAGTGCTTAAAAGATTAACAAAATGGAGTCAATGAGATATACAACAAAGTATAATTATACAAGAATGAACAATATTATGAATTATCCACAATGAAAAATAACTTTAGACAAATTATTTTCAGATAAATAAAGAATGTTAGAAACAAAGAATGCTTTTAAACAAGTATTCACAAGAAAATTGCTTCAAAGTAAAGTGCTTGAAAAAGTAACCTGTTTGAAAAGTAAATGTTGCGAGAGAGAGTTTGTAGGTTGATTTTAGCAAATTTTAAGTCTCTCTTGAATTAGGGGGGAATTTAAATGAACAATATTATATGATATCCACAATGAGAAATAACTTTAGACAAATTATTTTCAGATAAATAAAGAATGTTAGAAACAAAGAATGTTTTTAAACAAGTATTCACAAGAAAATTGCTTCAAAGTAAAGTGCTTGAAAAAGTAACTTGTTTGAAAAGTAAATGTTGCGAGAGAGAGTGTGTAGGTTGATTTTAGCAAATTTTAAGTCTCTCTTGAATTAGGGGGGAATTTAGTGTGATAGATACAAGCCTAGACTATGTGACTACCCCTAATTCTTATCCCTTCAACCAAAAAGAAGTGTTGGGTGCTCAAGAAGAAGAACAAACAAGGTTCTTCCCTAGCTCCACGGGAAGAATCCGGAATGCTTGGGTGCTCAAGCAAGGAGGACACGTAGTGCCATGAAGCCCTCCCTGACTTCAACCCATTGTAGCCTCCCAAGTCACCATTTTTGGTGGTAGAAACAATACTAATTTGGGTGCCTAATTAATCTATCCTCTCAATCCTTTGCCCTTTCTTAGTTACCTAAGATCCACAAAGTGGCAAGGGGAGGGAATGCGCGGCAAAGGCGGGGCACAAATTAAAATTTAGACTAGCCTTCATGATATTGCATGGATGGCTAGGCCAATCTCTTTGCAAGGTGTGGGCAAAATAAATAATTTAAATGACTTGAAAAAATAAAGTACAACCTCACAACAATGGCACAAGATGGAGGACAAGCCTACCAGTTTTGGCCAAGGTGAGTAAAATAAAAGAAATGCAAAAAATTAAATCTAATCTTAGCCTTCACGATATTGCATGGATGGCATAGCCAATCTCTTTGCAAGGTGTGGGCAAAAATACAAAGATTATTTACACTTTACAGAAAAATTTAAAGAGGAGAGAAATGCAAGCCCAAGAGACTCTCTTGGGCTGCTTACAATGTTTAGAAAGTGAAGTAAAGAATAGGGTTTGGTACCAAGACCCTTGGATGTCTTCTTAAGTGTCTTGGGGGCAAAAAGATGCAGAAATCATCTTCTAACCTGCAAAAACCTGCAAAAAAAAGCAAGATATTCTTGCTGAAAATTGTTAAAATGACTTGGAAGATATTATTTCAGATTATCACAATGAACATAAATATTTAAACAAAAATTTATGAACATAAAAAAGAAATATTAGATTGCAGATTTTTATGGAAATAAAGCTAAAACTAATAGATAAGTGGCTGAAAATAAAAACAGAAAATAGAAAAGCTTTGGATGATTGAAAAAGATGGATTTCTAGATCTGAAATCCACTCCTCCAAGCCTTTGGTAACCTGCAGATTTTTGTAAATCCTTGCTACAAAATACAAAGAAGGTGAGAGTGATCTAACAACTTGCAAAATACTTTCCAAATTAATTAGAAACAACTCACAAAGACTAATAGTAAGACTACTACTAATCTATCCCAAGCAAAATACTTTGTTCGGGTCTTCAAATAAAATGCAAGCAAGGAAATGCAAAAAAAATAGATTGCAACAATATTACCTCATAAACAACAAACAATGGCTCCAAGAATACTCCAAGAGACACAAGAAATCCTTCAAAGCTTTTATTTTATTACATAAGAGAAGATTTTCCAATGGCACCAAGAATCATGAGAGAAAATGGGAGAGAATGAGAAAGAGATGGGAGAGATTTTGGCATAGTAGAGTTGCTATGAGGAATTGATATTAACATGAGGAGGGAGGTCTTTCTTTTATATGAGGGAGAGAGGAGAAACCCCTCTTCGTGAATTACAAGTGTCATTCATCCAAGAGAGATAGAAAAAGTCAAGGAAGAGGCACTTTTAGGGTTTTGGTAGTGAGTTAGGGTTTGAGGGGTGAGATGTGAAGGGGGAAAACCCCTTTTGACTTGTCATGGGGGGTTCTTCTAAGTGGATTTTTACTTTTCCAACTTAAGAAATACATTAGGAATCATATCCCCACTTTCTCTCATGACTTTAGACATTTTTATAATTTTTGTTTTTTTTACCTTCGTCAATTAAATGTTGACTTTTGACTGACTTGGACTCCTTATGGACAATGACCTAGCAAAACTTGTCCAATTGAGTTGAAACTTGGTCCAAGGGTGTATGGGGTCATTTTCCATTTGTTTTGAGTACCCACACCCCTATACAAAATCCCCAAGGACCAATTTTTTACATTTTACATCAAAAATAATTAAAATTCTCATTAAATGGAAAATTTTAATAATTAAAAAAAACCTATCAAAACTCAACGGAATTCCGCAAGACTCTAGAAGATGTCTAGCATGGTCATTTACAATATTCATAAACCTTAGTCACCCCTTGGGATCGATCATTAGAACGCCTTTCACCACCTTGGAGGATTTTGTGAATGAAAAACTCAAGGATAATTAAAATTGTTTGGTAGGCAAGATTAATTACCTGAGGAAAAAAAACACTCGATGAAAGGACTTCCCTAATGATAAAGTCCTAGGCAACTAACTAAAAATTGACTCATGCTGACCTATTATATTATTATCCCACGCAGGGGAGTGGACATTCCGATTACATAGAAAGACGTGTTGGGGGAAAAATTTGCCATGTTGAGCCATAAGTCTTCAAAATATGTTGTACCATAAGGTATGTAGCTTCATGGTACATGACATTGACACCTAGTCGAAATAGGTGGTCAACAAGGCTCTTTCACAAAATATATTGCACTTGAGCTCTTCAAAAAACAATGGGAGTAAAAGATTTTTAGAATGATTTTCATTAAGTTTTGGCCAATGCCTGTATTGATTGGGAAATAGAGTCGAAATTTCAAACACGAGATATGGTAGAAGAAAAAGGAGCGAAATGCCCACTTCTAAATGGGGAAGAGAGACCACTTCCACTCGATAATAAATGTAGAAGAAATTAAACAGGGCACTCGATAATGAAAGAACCTTGCTACTTCATTGATCTTAGATTATGAATCACATCATTATATGAAGGCAATCATCAATGAAAGAATTTTCAAAACAACCACAAACATCAAAAAGACAAGTATATGGATCAATCGACCATTTCATTAATCAAATTTGTCTACATAAAACAGAGCCTAAAAGATTCCATTTTCAATTTCCTCCAAAACACAAAGTTTCTAGTGATTATAAAATCACGACTTAAACTCTTGTCTGCCTCTGAAATCCTATATCTGAAATCCTCTAATTGCAGCTATGAAACTTGGATATGAAACAAAGAGAAAAGTGAAAAGGTGGTGGTACCTCCTAGATCTGCATAGAAGATAAGTCCAATCATCTTAGTACAAACCCTAGGGCAACTGTTGGAAGTTCTACCAATTGTCAGCTCAGTAGAACCTCCCTTCACTTTACACCTGCTCTCCTCCAGCACAAGGAGGGATTTCCTAAAATCAAGTCACTAATCTATCTATTAGCACAAATCTGAAAATCAAATTAGTGATTTGTGTGTTTAATGATCTTCTTTAATTAAAGAGTAAAAAGACAAGTAAGACCAAGTGCCTTGTCCTTTGGGAAAATGGATTCAAAGCATTACTTGATGAAGAAATTCATAATATTAAAGAGAAATCAACAAGTTATGTTATACATGAACATCACCAATTAACTCAACCACATTGTTGCAAAGAACTACATGATAAGTCCATTAATATGTTTTATCATTTACCGGCTCAAAACTAACCAGCATATGATGCAATCAATAAAACAAAGAGATTGGCAACAGCCATCAAATAAGAGTGAACAACAGCCTTTATCTTCATTGACAAACATTGTTTACATCAAAGGACAAGGAGGGCATGAATACCTCTCCAAAACGTTCTTTTATAGCATCTAAACAATCCAAAAGAAGTATGTAACAGACCTGAAGATAGAAATCTATACTAGCAGAATTCGATATGGCAGCCCTAGCATCAATAGGATCTATACTCCAACAAAAGATAAGAGATAATTCACCCAAGAAAGGTTTTAACTTCCACATTTGGCTTCTACATAGCAGTAGCCAACATCTAATTATGTTTTCAAACTACCAGTTCTGGGCACATGAGTCAACCAAAATTTTGTAACTTTTTTCATATATATTTACTGTTCTTTGCACAACTATTGTTTTTTTGTAAGCATCCATTCCACACACACACACATATATATATATCTTCTTCATGTTAATCATCTCAAAATGTTAACTTCGTACAAGCATGTGCATGCTACTTTGTATCAGAATTCATTCACATGTTTATATCTACTAAATCAGAAGTATCATGCATACTTTATCATTGAACCAGTTTAGTATTGCCCCTAACAGTTTTATCTTTCAAGTAGTTAAACTTGCACTATCTTGTATATTTCGTCCTAATTGAAACCCTGTTTGAACCTTGATGCATTTCAAAATAGATCAATGTTTTGCATTTCAAAGTTTCATTGTAACTATGATGGAACTAAAGAATCAATTTGAATTCAAGGCTCAAGATATAACGTATTTCATTCATGAACCTTAGGCATTGAATCAAGGTCTGGTTTCTCTGTAAATACTGTGGAACACTCAGACATCACCCAGACATCAGCATGTCCAATCAATATCGATCCAGAAAAACCCTGCAAACATGAGAATCTCCATCAATATGATACAGTAAATACAGCTTCTTGTCTTTTTCATTTCAACAGGAAAACCTTTAGGTTACCAAAACAATAAGACCTTGAATTTAGATGTCTCTCACTAACCTTGATTTCACCTTTATGAATAACAAAACTTAATACTCCGTTCGGCTTCACTTGAACATCCCAATATAGGCCAAAGCCATCAGACCCTGTAGCATATAAAGGCTTCTCCCAAAAGGTATGTACATTTACATCTCCCCAAACATGGAGCCCCCAATTTTCATACTTCCGATCTTTCCTGCCACATGAATACTATCAAGTGAGCCATGACACCAACAAAGCATTATCATTCATGTCCAAGTTACTAAGGTAGAAACCCTAAGCCCCTCGTGACAATGACAATAAGAAACAACTATCAATCAAAACGTGCAGATTGAATGATAAATCTGTTGTAGAAAATTAAATTGGATAGCAGAACTAAATAACTCAGAATTTCATTAGAAAATGTACATAACTCCTTCACATGATTTCGGAGAATGGACAGCCACATGATTTAAGGGGTGGGAATATCTACCAAGCAGTAACTAAATGCACTTACATATAAAACACACCATGGTGTACAAACTGGTAATCATTTGTAAAAGCAAATACATCATACATGTAGAGTATACATGCCTACTATAGGCAGATTGAACCCTGCACTGACAAAAGGGATATAGCATGCAGCAGTCATCATAAAAGAAATTGTTCTCTATCTTCTTAGACTGAGTTCCATTACATGTATATAAGGCATATAATCACCTCCAAGCTCCACAGTAAGCAAACATGATGAAAAACAACACATAATCAGCAAACAAAAGTAACCAGAATAGATCCATCTTAACCCCAGATCTATTAAGCACCAAGAAGGATCAAAACCAACACATGTGCAAACCTCTCGACGCTATCAAGCAAAACCATTTGCAGGTACAGAAGACATTGAAGAAGTCACAGGAAAAGTACAAGGCCTGACATGACCAGCATAGCACTGAGAAGACATTCAAGGTAGGAGACTGAGTCTGGTTGCAACTGAACAAAGAAAGGCTATAGGGTCCTAGTAAGAAGATCAAGGCTCTGCAATATGGTCCTTTCGAAGTGTTGTAGTAAGGAGGTGATAATCCCTACAGACTTTGTGTACCTCCATCCATGTGCATTTACTCAGTAGAGGTGGAGAATCTAAAACTCTCTGAGCCTTTCATGTTAGATCAGTAAAATGACAGGCAAGTCTTACCTACCATAGAGGACTGAGCACCAGAAGCTCATGCAAAGTTAGCAAAGAATACAAATTTGCAGAAGAAGTCCAAAACAACTAAACAGGGGCAGCAAGAACTCTAGCAATTTGGGTTAAAAGGACAACTTCAAAGCGAGGAGAAATGGTACTCCAAGGACAAGGTAGGGGATAAATTTCCTCATCTCCTTCAATAAAAGCTTTTCGGAACCAAAAGCCACCCAAAATGGGGAGGTATAATCCAAAATGGATCACTATATAATTTGCCATCTATTATGGTACTTTCTGAGTCGAAATATTGGAGCCATGGACTTGTAGGGCCCATTTTGGTGATTTGGGATCCAAAAACATCTAAAGCCCATTTGGGGCATTAAAAAGTCATTTTGGGTGTCAAAAATTTGTGAACAAAGTTCACAGCCCCCTCCAACATTATTCTACTCATCGAGAGCTTTATAATAGTGTAAAGATCACCTCAATTGACTATGAATGAGGAAGTTATGCCTCCCACAAGTTGACTTATGCTTTTGACCACAATGGTATTAAGTGGATCCCACGTCAACGCCCATTAATCACACATGTGAAGCTAGTCATGTGTGGAATTTCAATAAGATTGTAGAGAATCCAAAACCCTAAATCTAATTGGGAGTTGAGACATGTAAAAACCCTAAACCCAACCCCAGATTGTTATGAAGACATGTTAACTACTGGGCCACTAGGAAAGGAAGGGGTTTCATTCCTATTGTATTGATTTTGATGTTCCACAGTTGAGCAAAGCAAAGGAGTGGGACATTGTGAGCAAAGCAAAGGAGTGGAACATTGTGAGCAAAACAGAGGAAGTAGATGACCCTGTAGTAGCCATTCAGCCCATAATGTCTATTGCAACTCCGAATTGAGTTCATCTTTCTTTATATTTGAATTCCATAGTTGAGAAGAAAATAGCAAGGCATAGATCTTCTAGTTAGGTTTACCCATATTGGGTTTCCCAGGATACATCTTGTGTTCATTGTATGGATAGTGTGGTGTTTATTGTTTTAGTTTCTTTTATTGCATTCTTAGTTTATTTCAATATTTTGGGCGCTAAGCTTGTAATACTAAAATATAATAATAGATAAACACTACATAATAGATATTTTGCAAAAACTTGTAAGATCTATTGTGACAAACTATCCCAGTGAAATATCCATGACAGTTTATGAATCAGTGCATCACAGACAAGAAGCATGCCATTGATACATGGGAAGACCTTGTCGTAATGGTGAAAGAAGCTTTCTATCCTCCCAAGCACGAGGAGTAACTACAAAAATGATCACAGTAGTTATGCCAACGTAGAGACCAAACTATACAAAGGTACATTGACAAGTTTTATCAACTCATGACAAAGCTAAACGTTAGAGCCAGAGAAGCACAAAGTCTCGAAGAATGTAAATGGTCTTAATCCTCATTTTCAACAAGAGATAGAGTTGTTTGGAAGCATAGCATCCATAATAATAGAGACAAAGCCATGTAATCATGATGGATAAAATAATATTTATTGATATTGAATGCGAAAGGATGATAGATTACAATACAACTACGTGGTGAAGGAAAGCGTCCCTTCATGAGGTGTTGATTACTATTGACAATGTATTGATCACTTAGTAATGACTTAGGAATATTATGACTTTTATTATTACCTTTCACTTTATAATAATAAAGTGAATTTATAATTAAATGTTGGCATGCCTAGGCTACTAACTTAGAATGCTAGACCTAAATACTTAATGTACCGATAAGGTTCATTACATTCTTTGATCTAAATACTCTTGCAAAAGCATATCACTTTGCTTTAAAGTTTGAAGAAAAGTTGCAACACAAGAAAAACAAAGGCCCTACATAGTAAAAAAAACAACCCAGAGCCAATATACAATTCAGTGCCTAACTAGCAAAAACCTAGGAAGAACATGACATCATCGAAATCCAACTTGAATGAAAATTCCAAC
The DNA here is from genome assembly GCA_009831015.1 of Picea engelmannii. Taxonomy (NCBI): domain Eukaryota; kingdom Viridiplantae; phylum Streptophyta; class Pinopsida; order Pinales; family Pinaceae; genus Picea; species Picea engelmannii. Next base: position 669,220 of record ML783037.1, on the reverse strand, counting down.
ATTAGAAAATCGTGCAACTACCATAATTCGCCTTGGCATAACAAGCACTACAAAGTTCATGCAACCTTCCTCACAATGCACGAGCCTTCATAGGATGTTGCGAATGAAGATGTGCCAACCTCAAACTCTTCAAGTATTAACACCTATAAAATTGACCCAAATATTCCAATCATACTTATCTCCTCTAGGCATTATGTAAATCCATCGACAATTGCCCAAGATGCAGAGAAGGAGAGACCGTTTCGCACATAAGTTTGGGTTGAAAGTCACCCTCTTCATACGATCCTCAACAATGGTAGCCAAAAGGACCTGCTTTCTGTCACAGCTATCAAAATGGCTTGGGTTGGCTACTATGACTCATCCACAACCTTGTAACCTAGAGTGGATGAATGATTACCAAAAGTTGCGCATCATGCACTAATGCAAATTGGAGTATTTATTCAAGCCCAAGTCCTCTATGATGTAGTAGAGTTTGACATCATCAATATCATTCTTGGACAACCATACCTTTGAGAGCAACATGTTATCACTCACAACCACGCAATATTCATGTATCAACCCAAACATAGTGGTACTGAATCCCTGAACCGAAATTGAATAGACAGATTGAGAAACATCAGCAAAAAAAAAATTCCTCGAACATGTTACTCCTTAGCTACATCAACAACCTGCACTCTTGGGCCCAACAATTAGTGCAATGAGGGCCATTGCTATCAAAGTGGGAAGAAATTGTTAATACTATGGTAGTTGCGGGAGGTATTAACCTCCATATGTAACCTTTGACTAGAATAGAATATTTCGAAAGCAAGAGAAACCCTAAACAGATGTGTGAAAACCCTAGAAGACATGTCGGCTCAGTAGAATATCTAACATTAAGGTATTATCCTCTAGGAAGGCAAGTTGACCTCACAGGAAAAAGATAAACAGAAAATATAATTACCAAAAAGTCAGGTCGGCCCAGCCAGAAAAGTCACTAGACAGATTAATATAAATAGAGGACGTCTTGGCTCATTTGTTCAGTCACTCTCACTCTCAGTCACCCAGAAACAGTGCGCGAGTTTGGAGGAGCAGCAGCAACTGCAGTTGCACGGTTTTCTCTTGTTTAGTCTTTCCAGTACTTTTTCTTGTGTGCTACCCTTGGAGAAGGTGCGCTCTCTTGGTTATCTTGGTTATGGTATGGCTTCCTGGAATCATTCTTTCTGTCAAAGGTTAAGGTGCTCGGGGGTGGCTTTATGCCTATGGTTGGGTGACAATGGTGTAGCATTGTCTATGGTTAAACAAACACATCAACATTATTCTAACAGGTTATGGAACCACACCACCTTCAGGACAATCTAACCACTGGAAGGTAGCGTGGCAATTGTTTGTTAAGCTAGTTGTGGCACCAGTTGCAGTTGCAACTAGGGTTTCTAATTTTGCAGCTGCAGCAAACCCTCATCCAACTCTTTGGGCACCTTAAGTGAAGTGTTGCACCTAATTTCTGGATATTCTAGTGCGTCCTAGCCTAGTGCACCCTCTAGTATCCTCAGCCAATTAAGTTTCAGTTTTTGGTCAAAGTCGAAGTCAAAGGTTGACTAGTCAAAGTCAAAGGTTGAATTTTGGTCAAAATTGATTTTGTGGTCAAAGTTGAAATTTCAGGGTTTCTAGCTTGTTCTAATCATTGAACCTTTTTTATTCAGTTTCTAACCTCTTCTTGTGAAGATGGTGTCTAGTTTCAAATTAGAAGACGAGTTGAACGATACTACAAATTTCAAAGGTATGCACTTATATATTCTTTTCAAGTTATATCATCCAGCAAGCATGAGTGTGTTTGCAGGGGATGTACAAGAGACCTTGTCCAGACAGTGAAGACTCCAGGTTTGATTATTTAAAATTGATATGTCTCTAGTTGTTATGGCATTATTATGATCTTATGTTGCATCCTGATCTATTGAAGTTATGATTATTATACTAACCCCTTAATACTAGAGATACACTTGTTGATCTCCTCTCTAGGAGATATTCTTGTTCTTATGTAAATGCTTATTGTTTACAAGATGAAGTTGATCTCCTTTAGGAAATGTTCTTGGTTACTAACCTAGACTCCAAGCAGGATATCTTCCATGGAGGATACCATGGAGATTTTGTTGTTCTTGTTTCTTGTTCCAGGCAGGTCATAAGAGATAAATCTGAGAGGGAGTCAAACTCAGAGGGAGTTGGTGATCAAGAATAAGCCAGCATAGTTTCGTGACACTTTGTAGAATGCAAAGGGGCATGCAGCAGACGGAAGCGTGGTCCGAGGATTCTCTTAGATAGAGGGAGTTGATTTCAAAGTTTGAGATGAAGGATCTTGACCGGATATATTGGGATTGGAAGCATGGCTGGCACCAGATGAGATCTTTGATGAGGAGACTGAAGAGGTTTATCATGATGGACAGGAAATCCATGGCCACACCTATGACGACACATTTGAGGAAGTTGTGTGACGGGATAGGCATTTGCTTTGCAAAGAGCACGTTGTGCGAGTATATGGTTGAGCCATGACCGTATTATTGGGTTACAGCACAACATGAAGGTACCTAAGTTGTGGTACAGATAGATATGATTGATCTCCGATGATGAAATATGGTTGTCGGGATATACAGTTTTTGGATTGGAACTGCAGAAGACAAATCTAGCACCTGGGGTGCTACTTCAGCTTGGGATCAAGCAGGATTCCCAAACAAGCAGGGAAGCAGATATCTATAGCACTCAATCATATATCATAGCCAGTGACGCAAGATATGAAGCAGGGTGGCTTTTCGAAGGATCTTGCAGGACTTCATCTGAGACATGGTGCAGGAAGGAGCAGTGAGGCTCCATCACTTATCCTCAGATGAGCAGATAGCTGACATTTGAACTAAGACTCTGTCTAGGACAAGCTTGGCAAGAATGCAAATGTTTCCCTGAGGGAGTATTGATGATTGCAGCATCGTGCCTATATTCCAAAATTGATTAGACGAACTTGATCATGTGGGAATAGGCCCAGATGTAATCTTCGACGGACTGAAGGTTCGAGTTGTTGCTAGATCTCCTATGTGTGAATTGCATCAGGCCTTGAAACTCTCACGAGTAGGTGAGTAGACCTGATAAGCATCGGGTCGACTCTATCTCCACAGGAACTGGGTTGCAGACTAGGGGAGATAGGGAACATCTACATCCAGAGTAGATGTGCCCCGACGTAGTCTTCGACGAATTGAAGACTCGAGGTGCTTGAGGTGCAATTCCACGTGTCTAATAGCATCGAGTTGAATGCATTCACGGAGTGATCATATGAGAGGGTCACCATGAGGTGTTTGTGGCTCCAATGTGGTCATAATTCTTGTCATGGGACGAGAACGACCCGAGGTGCTAGACACACGTGTCTAATAGAATCGAGCTAAATGCATTCACGGAGTGATCCTATGAGAGGATCAACTATGAGGTGAATGTGGCTCCAATGAGGTCATGATTCTTGTCATGGGACAAGAATGACCCGAGGTGCTAGACACATGGTAGTGGAGATGGATCATCAATATAGCTAAATGAGGCTCATGAATATTGTGATATCATCTATGACAGAAGAATACCAAGAACAAGTACGATGATATATATTTGATGATTGCTACCAGATGATGTTGATAGTAATGATGATACTTATGATGATACTCATGACATGGGTGTAGCCATGGGTGACCATGTCATTCGGGTGTAGCCCATGACAATGATGGTGACACACACTACGAGGTGTAGCTCTAGTGTTCTCTAGCGGGTTGTGGCCACTAGACGAGATTGACACATCCACATGGGTGTAGCCATGTGTGACATGATGATGTTACCTGTTGAATGGTCTACAAGACTATGTGAGTCTTGTCCATACCATGTGAAGATGGATGGATGTGTTTGAGACTATTAATATGTAATGTCCCCACTTTGGGACATCATCACAGGGCAGAGATTTATGATGACCAGAGTAGCCAGATGGATGTTATAGCGACTACAGGGGTATTTGAGAGGCATTTTGGGGTCCAGATTGCATTGATGATCATATTCCATCATCATGAGCCATTCCGCACAGGTTGGCTTTGGTTTCGTTGCATTCCGACGATTTCCAGGATTTTGACTATTTTGAGCTATAAGTCAATGGAATTCACTGAAGAGGTCATTTTGGGCACATTACTTGGAGGAACCTCTCAGTGTAAT
>ML783037.1:616956-664970 GCA_009831015.1 Picea engelmannii | reverse complement strand
GATTAATATAAATAGAGGACGTCTTGGCTCATTTGTTCACTCATTCTCACTCTCAGTCACCCAGAAACAATGTGCAAGTTTGGAGGAGGAGCAGCAGCAACTGCAGTTGCACGGTTTTCTCTTGTTTAGTCTTTCTGGTACTTTTTCTTGCGCACTACCCTTGGAGAAGGTGCACTCTCTTGGTTATCTATTGGTTATAGTATGGCTTCTAGGAATCATACTTTTTGTCAAAGGTTAAGGTGCTCGAGGGTGGATTTATGCCTATGGTTAGGTGACAATAGTGTAGCATTGTCTATGGTTAAACGAGCACATCAACATTATTCTAACAGAAATGATCCAAATGCAGCCATGCATATTTGGGGCACAGCCTCACATGTGCCAAAAATCACCTATTCCCTATGCCAACCTACACCAACTAGGCCAATCTTGGTCCCTAATTCCTCTTACGAATTCCAAGGGGCAATGCCCCAAAACCTCTACAACATTTGGCACAAATAATACCACGCACACATGCTCCAGTGTGTGCACACTTCAACATTCAGTGCACGCCTAAAACTAGGTAAGCCAACCATCGCTCGGGACTGTTATGGAAGCTCAACCGATGCACCAAGAAGACAAACAGTGACCCCATTGAAATTAAGGATGTGAACCATCTTCAAGAACTGAACAGACATTCTTGTAACTGAAATGTAATCCTATGTATACTATGTAAGATAGAACAGCATAGAGCAAGCAAGCTAGTCCTTCTCTCTCTTTTCTCTCTCACATTCTCATGCCCAGAGAATTGTCCAAAACATTTACACATTTATACAAAGATTGTTACAATACAATTTTCTTTCTATGCATCTTATTCATAATTTGCCTTCATTTCTATTCATGTTTCCACACCCATAACTTAATGTTAAAATTAAGCAGTTGCAAGAGCCATTCTCCAGGAGGATGGCAAAGACCCTAACTGAGATCTAGGGCCCCCAGTACGCTCTTGGGTTCTTGGTCTGGGACCAAGCAGTTAGAACCATGGAAAAAGACCCTAGTGAGGGCCCCCAGTGTATTGATGGGGTTCTTGGTCAAGGACCAAGCAGTTTGATGATGTAAGTCCCTAGATGTGTTCTAGGGCCCCTGGATGTGTTCCAAGGAATCCTTGCTCGGTGCTTGGATTGATCCTTGGTTGTGTACCTTGGTGGATAAGACCCTAGTGGTGATCTAGGGCCCCCGGATGTGTTCTGGGGTATCCTGATCTGGGACCAAGCAGTTTCTTGGTTAAGTACCAAGCAAAGATGATGTGTGATCTTCTTCTCTCTCGGGATGGTCCATGAGACCTAGGAGCAGTTAAGAAGAAGGACATGATCACATCATTGACCTTCCTCTTATGTTGGGATGATAACAGCTTACAAGTTATCACAAGACTTATGTGGACATCTTGCCATTGAAGAAGAACCCCCCTTTGACTTTGTCTTGTTATTAATGTTTATGTATTTTTGGTCTTTGCTAGCTACCTTGACTTGTTGACTTTCTAATTAATATTTTATGAATTAAAATATTAATTATTTAAATTGTTTATTTTTATTAGGGTTTAATTTAACCCTAAAGATAGGGTTAATTTAGTTAATCCTAACCTACTACCTAAACTATATAAGGATACCTCTCCCCTCATTTCTCTCACTCATCGTTCTCCCTCCAATCTTTCACTTGGTCTGATTTTTGCTACGGCCTCTCCTTGTTTCAGTTTGGTATAGCGGTGCGGCCTCCTTGGACACGTGGTGCGGCCCTCTCCTGGCTGGTTCCTCTTGCTGATATAAGGGTGCGGCCCTCTTCTGGCTGGTTTCTCTTGCTGATTAGGGTGCGGCTCCTTGGACAGTTCTCTTGCTGGGTGCGGACTCCTCCTTGGACAGCCTTCTTGCTGGGGTTAGGGTGCAGACTCCTCTTTGGACAGCCCTCTTCCTGATTTTGTGGTGCGGCTCCCTCCTTGGACCGTTTCCTTTGCTGGTTTAGGGTGCGGCCCCCTCCTCTCAACCTTTCCAAGCCTGACGCCACCTTCTTTGCTGGTTTCTTCCCCCTTTTGTGTTGCCGCTGGTGCCACCTAGTCTGCGGCCCCCTCCTCTCAACCTTTCCAAGCCTGCCGCCACCTTCTTTGCTGGTTTCTTCCCCCTTTTGTGTTGCCACTGGTGCCACCTAGTCTGCTGCTGATATTTTTGTGCTGCTGCTGTCACCTGTGCATGATACCTAGTCTACAGCCTTTAGGGTTTGTTGAGACAGCCCTAAAAATCTGCCTATTTCTGTAGCAGTCCCTCTTCTTGGACAGAATTTTGTTAGGGCTGCTAGTGGCTTCTTTTCAGCCTCTAGTTTGGACAATTGTCTTTGTTTCAGCCCTGTACTTGATGAGTGGTATGCTGGTTGGTTTTCTGTTATCCACCTAAAGTTCTTCTTGGAAAAACTGTTCACAAAGATCATGATGAGATCTACCCCTGAGGGTTTGATCCACGACCATTATAGTTTTTTTCTGAGCATACAGAAAAGAGGACAACAGCAAGCACATCAGGTAAATCTGTTCTTTGTTTTTGCTAAGGTAATGTTCAGATCTGTTCCTTGTTTTTGCTAATGTAATGTTCAGATCTGTTCTTTGTTTGTGTTAAATTAATGTTCAGATCCATTGTATTATTTCTGTTATTGGTTTACATCATAAATTTTTGAATATATTGCTGATCTAAAACTACTATAGTAAATAAAATTTAAAAGGATATTTATGTTTCTAGTTTGCCCTTAAATTTCTAACACTTAATCAATCCAAATGGTTTAAGTTGTCCTCCAGTTTGCATCTCGGAATCAGATAATGGTAGGTCTAGTCTTGTTTTAATTCAAACATTGCACATGTCGCAAAGAACACGATATCATAATTATGCACACATCTCAATGAGTTTGGATCTAGCTCAACGAAATGTAGAGGAGATATTGCAGAGGATGTCCAAAAGAAGAGAAGCTCACATTCGAAAAGGCCCTTGACCAATGATAGTGCAAAGCCACAAATAAATCATCTGGAATTAACTTCATTTAAACATGAGTGTGAAATAACCTTTCAATGGGCATACCTTAACAAACTCCACCATAAATTGATTCGTCATAGAAGGGGAGTACAAAATGGCCCTAAAATACAGTATAAGGTAGCAGTTTGCTTAGAAAAATTTGAAAATCCTAAGTAATTTGAAATCACAATTTTATAGAATGAGCTGTTATAGTGCAAAGTGGCCCTTGCATGACTTTACCAGAAAACAAATTATCGATTTATCAGTAGATGTAGCGTACGCAAGTTGGCCCTGTATTATACTATATAGTATAAGATAACAGTCTACTCGGTAAAAACAAAGAAGTTGGGTAAAGTAGCAGTAAATTATCTGGAAAAGAATCACACATCATGGCGGACTGAAAAACTGCAAATAAATTACTCATAACCTAACTCAAATGGCATGGATTTCTCTGCTCGTTACTCTGCTCCTTAAATCAGAATTTATGTGATCTAGATTCTTCTTCGGACTTTAACTTGTCGAGCAATTTTGTTAAGGTAAGGGCGACTTAACAATGTTAGATGAAATAAGGTAAGGTCCTAATCAGATTTTTTTCATTTCCGCCTAGCATTTTGTTCATATTTTTTGCTCAGGTTTAATGTTCTCTTCAAGTAGAAGAGTGCTTAAAATAAATTGTTTTTAATTATCTCCATGATCATTCGCCAGATGTTTTCACTTCAGTCTGAAATATCAGCCTGTGCAAAACGGCCGTTAGTAGGATTTCAATGGGCGAAGATCCGGGCTGAATTTTTGTATTCTAAAAGTAGCCGATGACCTACATTAAAGATTTTACAGCTTCTCGCTCTAAATCAATCAAGCCAGAAGTATTTCACATCATTTTCTTGAAGGTATAGGTCTGTGAACCGAATTAGCCGATCATTAACAAAATACAGAATAACCAAACAAAAAATTCAGTCAAGAATTTAAGCATTGTGCCTTAGCTGATCTGCCAGTTGGAAATGAGAGAAATGCTGCGAAAATAATTGAAAGAAACTACTATTTTATTAAAAAGATCGTTGAATTGTGAAGGAAAACCTGTTGTAGTGAATTCGCATAACAGTAAATTCCGGGGGCTCTCCAAACTGAGACGCTGCGTCCTGCATGGACGTGCAGCAAATAACTCCTAATTTACGACTTCTTGAATCTGTTACAGAGGATCCTCTATCCCACTCCTTCTTGAACACAGTTGCTCTATTCCGTTGGTAGAGAAAACCTGAAAGAACTCCCCTGCTTGCTTGAAATGGCCGTTTCTCTTGTGGAACGAGAACAGGCGAGCTCGAACAAGGAACGGCTGCCATGCCTCAAAACGAACAGAAAACTGAAGCAAATGTTACAGAGATTCAAACTCGAGAGTTCGAGATGAAATTCAAAATCCAATAAGCTAAAAGATTCAAGGAATTACAGCATCTAGCACTGACGGACCTGAGAGATTTCAGTTGATAAATATCAATGGATTAACGGGATTAACGCCCTGGAAGCATCCTTCAAGCGCATAAATCTGCGGATTAATTAATTTAGGGAAATACTAAATACTCGACTTCGTCCCGGGCAAGTCACGGACCGTGGAACTAAAAAGAAAGTTTGGCGGATGGGACGATGAAATTCACATGGCATCGAGGCCGAAACCGTGACCGTCGGAGTAATAAATTCAAATAGTGAGCATAAATATCCAGGTGGTTGATTATCGATCGCTGATCGATTCTTCCATCTGGCATCGCGAAAATCGTAGTGCTTTTGAATTGATGGCACTGAACCGATGTATTATTAGATCAAGTGGTTGCGAGTTCATATCCCATCCAATGGGGTTTTGTAAGTTTGCAAACTTTTGTCCTTGCTTTTTTATCAACCCAATTGGCATTGAAATCAAGGTTAACACTCCTCCCACACTCCGACTTGTTCCATGTGAAGATCTCAAGACTAACCCTCATCCCCAACTCCGGATCGTTCCATATTAAGATCTGTTGTGAGGTATCTATGTTGTTAACAATGAGTTTATCTATCCAGCGAGTGAAAAATAAGACATGCGTTCCTTTCTTTCATTTATTTTTCATTTTTCCTATATATTAAAAACACATGGCATGACGGCTAATGGTTTGTTATGTGCTATGCTTTTATCGATTGTTCTTTCTGATCTAATTTTGTTGCCATGCTACCATATTGGAGCAAATCTGACTTTTCTTATGCCCTCCAAGATTTGTAAAGGTCTGTTAAATTGTTATAAATAGTGGATGGTGGAAGCGACYTTCAAAAGATCATGAGACTCAACCCAATGCTTAGCCGTTCAACCACTAGTTTTCCTTAATGGAGGGATTTTTCCTTAATGGAGGGATTGGTGGCATTGTTGGTCCTTGCCAAGGAAGAAGAGGAGCATAGAGGTAAGGGTGGAGGCTTCATAGGCCTTGCCTATCTTTCTCAGATGGAGGCTTCATAGGCCTTGCATATCTCTCTTTTTGAAAACTTGATCTCATACTTCTTGAAGTGAGCCTTGGCCTCGACGCCTCCACCTAAATGTGTCATTTCCTGCAAATTGGTAATTGCAATTGCAAATGAAAACCATTGACGAGAATGGCCAAGGATGTGAGGAAGCCTTCACGCAATAACAACCTAGATGATATGGCAACTCGAAAATAGAAGCCCGACATATGCTTGAAACATTATGCCATCATCTGACCACCTCACGTTCAACATTGAAACGCCTAACGTTGCAGTGGTGGAAGCAACAACCTCACCAATTCATCTTGTACTATATTTCGTTGGGTCGAGAAAAAGGTCTTACATTCTTAACTCAATTTTGGGCTAGGACTATGTTCTCTCTTTCTTTTAGGAATATTGTTGATGATACACTTGGAGAACTAACGGTGCTTTGAGTACTTCTAGTGGGACTATTATCTTGAGACTTGGTTGACCCATGACCGCTCCAACAACACGATTTTTTGCCACACATCACCATCTAAAACCACAAAATTTCACAAGAATTCAATGCAAGAAATAAGTTATCTATAAACTACATAATAGGAAAAAAAACTAAAAGCTTTAAGGATTTGAATGAATTCTTAATAATGCTTGGAAGAATGTGGGTAACTTTGCACTTGCAATGTTTGAGGGAGACTCAAGGAACTATGAGGTAGATGTTAATTTTGATCAGAGCAATCATACTCCCTCCCTAGAGAGATACAGTGAATAAGAATTGTATATAAAAGGTAGTCAAAGGAGAGGATTGTTGATTCAAAACAGTCATAATTGTAGAAATCCTCCAATCTATTCTCATTACTCTTTGCAACGTAACCATTATGGAGGCAAGCGTATTTTATTGCATTGTAGGATTTGCATGTCATAATTCATAGTGGGGATGGGGTATTGAAAGTTGTTTTGTTGTAGGTGTAAGAAGGAATATGTTCAAGTGGAATTGTTGGAGAAGGGCACTTTAAGAATAAGCAAGGTCGGTACAAAGAGAATGTACAAGAGATGGACAAATGGCACCGAATGGAACATTTGAGTGAGAGATTCATGAGGAAATTTTGACAATTGGATAATGTCAATGTGGACACCATTTATGCTAAACTAGAGAACAAAGTGCTCCAAGTGAATGCCCTCAAAATTAACCCAAACTCTTTTGCCTCCTTTAGTCTTGAACTCACTCCTTGTTGGATTTGGTTTCTTTCAAAAGAGGGCATGTGCATAAAATGACTTAAATTGGCACTTGAGTGCATTTGATCACCACTTTGACCCCATTGAAGGTGTCATCCGTCCAGTTACTATAATATGAAGTAGGGTCTTCTCCTTAGGAGCTGTCATCACTAGTAGTACAAAGAGGATTTACAAGAGATGGATAGATGGCACCAAATGGAACATGCGAGTGGGAGATCCGTGAGGAAATTTTGACAATTGGATAATGTCAATGTGGATGGCATTTATGTTGGACTAGAGAACAAAGTGCTCCAAGCGAATGCCCTTGAAATTAAATTAGACTCTTTTGCCTCTAGTAGTTACATAAATGTCAACATTTTTAAAAGATTTCAATTGAAAAGAACTAAGTATAAGAAATATGGTCAGTTCAATTAGCCACGGGGGCTAAGAAGAAAATCAATGAGTTGGTTAAGGATTGTTTGATAGACATGAATGGACTTAACACAAAGGTAGATGCAAACATCATACCATTGAGTTCATCTAATTGTCTAATTGGCATGGATTAGTTGGAAAAACACCATGATGTCCTAGATTGTTACAACAAGACAATCACATGTCTTGATGAATAAGGGAAACAAGGCAAGATTCAAGGCATTCCAAGAGTTGTAGTTGTTAGAGAGTTTTTAGCTATGCAGTTGAAGAAGAGTTTCAGGAAAGGATGTCAAATTTTTGCAAAACATATGGAAGAGGCACCCAAATAAAGTGGCAAACATTGAAGACCATTTGGTCTTAAAGGATTTTGAAGATGTATTTCAGGAAATCCCATGAGTGCCACCAAAGAGAGACATTGAATTGGTGCCAGGAACTGCCCCAATATCCAAGACACCATACAGAATGGGTACACCATAATTGAAGGAGTTGCAGATGTAGCTTGAAGAGTTGTTAAAGAAGGGTCATATACGCCCAAGTGTGTCACCTTGGGGAGCCCTGGTCCTTTTTGTGAAGAAGAAAGATGGAACCTTAAGGATGTGTATTGATTTCAGACAGCTGAATAAGGTCACCATAAAGAACAAATATCCTTTTCCAAGAATTAAATATTTGTCTAATCAGTTGAAAGGTGCAAGGAGATTTTCCAAGATTGACTTCAGATCAAGCTATCATCAAGTGAGGATTAAGGAAAAAAACATCAGCAAGAGAAAATTCAGGACAAGATATGGGCATTATGAATTCATGGTAGTGCCATTTGGACTATCAAATGCCCTCGTTGTTTTTATGTGTTTGATGAATGGAGTGTTCAAGGAATACATGGATAAGTTTGTAATTGTGTTCCTAGATGATATACTTTTCTACTCTAAGTCAGAAGAGGAACATGAGCAACATTTAATAATGGTATTGCAAGTTTTAAGAGAACATAAATTGCACACTAAGCTAAGTAAGTGCATCTTTTATCAAAAGAATATTCACTACTTGGGGCATATAATTTCAGCAGATGGGATAGAAGTGGATCCCGAGAAGATAGAGGCCATTAGAGGATGGGCAACACCCATAAATGTCACAGAGGTTAGATCATTCATGGGTCTTGCTGGTTATTACTAAAGCTTCATAAAAGGATTTTCAAAGATTGCAAGTCAAATCACTTCTTTGCAAAAGAAGGGAGTGAAGTTCGAATGGACTTCCAAGTGTGAAGAGAGTTTTTAGCAGTTGAAGGAAATATTGACAAGTGTGCCAATACTAAAAATTGTAGATCCGGATGAATATTTTGTTGTGTGCATTGATGCATGCAAGGAAGGGCTCGGTGGAGTCCTTAGTAAAAAAGATAATGTGGTATGCTATGAATCCAGAAAATTAAAAGAGCATGAAAGAAATTATGCCACACGTGATCTAGATTTAGAAGCAATTGTACATGCATTAAAAATGTGGAGACAGTATCTCATGGGTAGGATATTTGAGTTAAGGACTAACCACTATGGTCTGAAGCATTTGTTTGGAAAACCAACATTAAATGCTAGGAAAACTAGATGGTTGGAATTTATGAGTGAATATGACTTTGAAATTAAGCATATAAAAGACAAGGAAAATCAAGTGGTTGATGCACTCAGCATGAGACCTCATGAAGTGAATATGGCAGCCATCAACATGTATAGGATAGATCTAAAAGAAAAAATTGTTGCAACATCAAATTCAGATCATCATTATTTAAAAATAAAAGAAAATTACAACAAGGTAATTTTTAGTAGAAATTTAATCTTTATGAGTTGAAAGAAGATGGAATTCTCATGTACAAAGGTAAAGTTTATGTGCCAAATTCTAGTGAGTTGAAAAATGCAATTATGAATGAAATTCATAATGTGCCATATGCTTGACACCCAAGATACCAGAAGAAAATTGCAACTATGAGAAGCCAATATTTTTGGCCAGGAATGAAGAATGAAGTGGCTTATTACATAGCCATATGTCTAGAGTGTCAGAAAGTGAAGACTGGACATAGGCATCTAGCAGGGATGCTACATCCATTGCCCATTCCATAATGGAAGTGAGAAGTTGTTACGGTTGATTTTATTACAAAGCTTCCCAGAACAATAAAGAAACATGATTCCATCATGGTGGTGGTGGATAAATTGACTAATGCAGTGCATTTTATTCCGCTGAAGACAACACACAAGGCAACAAATATTGCAAAGATCTATATGAAAGAAGTTGCTAGGCTACATGGGGTGCCAAAGGAAATAGTTGCAGATAGAGATCCAAAGTTTACATCCAATTTATGGAAAGGTTTGTTCAAAGGCTTTGGGATAAATCTAAATCTTAGTACATATTATCATCTAGAGTCCGATGGGAAAACAGAGAGGACTAATAAGATAATTGAGGACATGCTCAAAATGTATGTGATAGATTAGCCATCAAAATGGGAGGATTATATTCATTTGGTTGAATTTTCCTACAACAATGGGTATCAGGCCTCATTGAAAATGAGTTTGTTTGAAGCATTGTATGGAAGAAAATGCAACACTTCGGTGAGTTGGGATAATCTAGTAGATAAAGCAATTATTGAGCCAGATTTATTAAGGGAAATGGAAGAGCAGATGGAAAATATAAAGCAGAATTTAAAGGCTTCCTAGAATAGGTGTAGTACGCTCGACCCCTGAGTAACTTTCCTAGGGATGGGGTATCAAAATTTCGCTCTCCTTGACATCTCAGATCCTTTGTCTGAGGTCTTTATACTCTTCTACTCACCTATAGCGTTCTAATCACTGCTACCCAGCTCAAATCCTAGTTTTGGGTTGCAAATTATGGCTTCCCAAAGTTCTTCGGATGTTCATTGGTTGAAGGCCACGTGGCGCCCACGTGGATCCACCTCACACGTGTTGTTTATAAGTTCCCTCCTCGACGGTGGAAGACCATCCCTTGTCTGATCTCGTGACTGGACTTAATCTATTTCTCATATATCAGCCGAGGAGGAAATTCGGCACTTTGGTGCTTCACACCTCTTTGTTATCTACTCACGAGACCACTCGAAGTTCTGAACTTTTGAAGTTCCATAAAATTTCCATGTGACTCCAGCCTTCGAGCCTTTCGGTCTCTCTACCATACTACACCTCAGACCCTCCAGAGTCCCGAAGTCCCAGACTCCTGGTCACTTCACCAACCCCTTTGGCTAGGAGGGCACGTACCACAAGTTGACACGTGGAAGGGCTAGGGGAGACACGCGCCCTCATCGGGGGGTGACACGTGTCACATTCTAGTAGGTATATAGGATATGTGATACGCACGAGTCCAGGTGACACGTGGCACGTCTATCGTGGGTCCACGTCACCCTGGGTGATGTCACTGTTCCACGTGACTCCGGACTGACAGCCTTCTAACATCCCTCAGATCTCACGGTTGAGATCCAGACACGTAGACCCGTAGATCTACGCCTCTCGTCACTTCGGGGATTCGACGCTCGAGATTTTTGTGGTGCAAACTCCTCCTATCTCTCGAGGTTGGTCAACGTCGGGCTGATTACAACCTAGATCTGACGGTTAGGAAGGAACCCAAAGGTTCCCCAGATCAATGGTCTTGGTCACCTCGTGGCTCCAACCTTCGAAGGTTTTGGATTCATTGCCACTCCATTTTCCCAAGGCGGGACTCCGCCGAAGTACCATGTGTGAAACCTTCCACTAAACGATCGGACAGTCAAGAAGGGGCCCCAACGGACTCCCCAGATCAACAAATCACAACCTTTCGTGACTCCGACATTTAGGTAATTTTGACAGTTGTGAAGTTTGACATCTCAGGACTTGAGCTCCGAAGCTCCGAAACCATCAAGAGCTAGCTCATTTTGGACTTAGCGTAGGGTTCCTAGACCTTGGTCATATGGACCCTCTGATGAATCTCGGGCTATAAACTCTACTCTTAGCCAAGTTTTGGTTAAGGCTATGGGCACGAGCCTAAGGTCTCTTAGACTAATGGTTTGAAGGAAGCGCCTTCCTAGTTCCCAGAACTTTAAGTTTTGAAATAGAGAGGGGAAATCTCATGGAATTATCGAGACGGTAGTAGTGCTAAGAGGCTTGCTTCAACTCTGGAAATGTGAGGTAATTCCTTGGGAAAAACACCTTCGAGGGTTAAACTGGAGCGTATGGAAAATCAAGCAGATGTATAAGTTCACAAGAAGACAAACACATACACATAACTTAACCATTTCAATACAAAAACCATTTATAGATATATAAATACACGCATGAATCCATTATTCCCAATTCAAAGCACAAAGCATGGAACCACTTATCAGAACCAAAAGACATGTTACGACTACTGAAAGGGGTGATCGTTTCCACCCAACCATAGGCTTAGTCACTCCTAACAAATTTACCACTAGCCACCCTTGAGCTAGACCATGATGCTTTGAGATTGAATCTTTTCTTCTCGCTCAACGAAAGTTAGGGACGAAGGTTACTATCCTTCTCCCGACACAAAAATAGATAGGGACGAAGGTTACTCTCCTTCTCCCGACTCAATCATAGATAGGGATGAAGGTTACTCTCCTTCTCCCGACTCAGTCATAAATAAGGAAGAAGGTTACTCTCCTTCTCCCGAGTCAATCTCTCTATTTCCTGCGATCAGAACACACTCTTTTCACAGTTCTTCCTCAAACCTGAGAGCTCAATCTCTCATCTCTGCACTCTTTCATTGGTCTCCCTCTGCCCACCATGCCTTACTTTCTTGCCTTCCTCGGCAAGATTGTGTGTGGCCCAAATTCCCAGTCTGTGGTCAGGTCTGGAAGCCTTACAAATGGGCGGTCTACCCCATCCCCTCATTAACTCCTGAGGAGGTATTCCCACCTACGAGCCTGGTTGTAATTCATTCTTGGGTTAGAGGGTTGTTCTGATCCTGAGAAATTAAATCCAGCAAAGTACTAGTCTGGTGGAGGTTAATGCAACCATTCCTAGTCCCCTCCACCATCTCTTTCATAACATTCGTGGTCTCTCTTAACACACCCCCTTCCAGCAATCATGCAACACTTATCCATTTTCTAGTAAATAAAAGAATTTACATTCATCGACCTTTTATACAAAGGTCCATCAAATCAAACATTCACACATATTGAGTTTGTCATAGTCCCTTGGAAAATATAGTTATATTTACAAACTGGGGGAAACAGGGTGTTACAATTTCCTCCCCCTTAAAGGAACATTGTCCTCAATGTTCTATTTGTCAACATGCTCTATATATACAGAAGTAAACAAAAATGGATATGCTTGTCTCATGGCATCCTCCATTTCCCACGTAGCCTCATTTGGGCCAAAGTGTTTCTACTACACCTTGACCTATGCGATAGTTCGGTTCTTGAGTGGGGTTTCCTTCCTATCTAATATGCATTGAGGTTCTGGCAGGAATTCTCCCTCTGGCTCCACTTGGATCATAGACCAGTCAATTATATGATTAGAATCATGTACATATTTCTTCAATAATGAAACATGGAAAACATTATGTGCCTTTACTGTGGGAGGGACTGCTAGCCTATAGGCTACCGGTCCCACTCTATCTAAGACTTCAAAGGGTCCACAATACCGAGGTGCCAGCTTGGCACAAGCTCCCATCCTCATGGAACTCTTCCTGGGCCTAACTCTGAGATAGACATGGTCTCCTGTCTTGAACTCTCTAGGAATTCTCTTTCTGTCGTCGTAACTTTTCTGTCTATCCTGAGCAATTTTCAGATTTTGCTTAATCTGAATCACTTGTTGTTCCATTTCTTTCAACATGTCGGGTATGATTGTAATTCTATCCACTGGCTTACTCTAGTTGATTGGAATCTTGCATTGTCTACCATAGAGGGCTTCAAAACAACTCATCTTCAATGACTCTTGACAATCGTTGTTGTAGGAAAATTCTACCAATGGCAGGTAGTCTTCCCACTTCTTAAGCCGATGCATTACATCCATCCTTAACATGTCTTCTAATATATGGTTTACTCTTTTTGTATGTCCATCAGTTTGAGGGTGGTAGGCTATGCTAAACAACAATTTAGTCTCAAAACCAACCATTAAGGACTTCCAAAAGATTGAAGTAAACTTTGTGTCTCTGTCAAATATAATCTCCCTAGGCATCCCTTGCAGTCTGAATATCTCCTTCATGAATATGTTGGCAATATCTAATGTCTTACAAGTTGACTTGACAGGGACGAAGTGAGCAGACTTGCTCAATTTGTCCACCACTACCATGATAACATCATTCTGCTTGGCCGATTTTGGTAATCCGGTGATGAAATCCATGGAGATGGTTTCTCATTTCCATTCTAGAATTGGTAGACAACCCTATTGGGTTTTGATGTTCTGCCTTAACTTGTTGGGACACTTAGCTAGATAGTCAGCTATGTCCTTTTTCAATCCAGGCCAATAGAATTGCTTCCTAGTGGTCGTGATCATTTTCTGATAACCTGGATGACCAATATATGGTCTCTTTTGCAGTTAGTCCATTATGAACCTCTTCAAGTTGTCAGAACTTGGGATACAAAATATGTTTATGTAAGTCAGCAGGCCTTCATCGAGCATCTGATAGCCTTCATACTTTATCCCTGTAGGCTCTTGCCTTAGGTACGAGGTCACGATCTTGAAGAATGCATATGTTTCTTGTGCATTCCTGACTCTTTCCCCGAAATTCGTTTCACAGGTGCTCATCGTTGCCAAGTGAATCATTTTGACACTTCTGCTAAGGGCATCGACCACCCTATATTCCTTTCCTTTGATGTGTTTGATTTCAAAATCAAACTCACTAAGGAGAGCCATCCACCTAGCTTGTCTGGCATTGAGTTTTGGTTGATCGAACAGGTGCCTCAACCCACAATGGTCTATCATAAGTACAAATCTCCTACCGAGGAGGTAATGCCTCCACATTTTTAAAGGGTGCACTATGGCAGCCAGCTCTAGATCATGGATCACATAATTGATTTCATGCTCATTCAATTTTCTGGATTCGTAGCAAATTACACGCCCTTCTTGCATAAGGACTCCTCTGAGTCCTTCCTTGCAGGCATCTGTGCACACGAGGAAGTCATTATCAGGGTCTGCAATCTTCATCATGAGCGCATGGGTCAGAAGGTATTTCAGTTCCTGAAATCTTTCTTCACATTTTGATGTCCAAGTGAATTTAACCCCCTTTTTACTAAAGGGCAGTGTTTGGACAACCAATCTTGGAAAATCCTTTTATGAACCTTCTATAATATCCTGCTAAGCCCATAAAGGATCTGATATCAGATACATCCTTTGGGGTAGGCCATTCCATAATAGATCTGATCTTGTCAGGGTCTATTGCCACCCCTTCTTCAGAAATAACATGGCCTAAGTAATGTACTTGCTTCTGGAAAAAATCACACTTGCTAAACTTAGCGTAGAGCTTATGCTCTCTTAGTACTTGTAGCACTAACTTAAGATGTTCTTCATGCTCCTCTCTGTTATTGGAGTCTATTAGGATATAATCAATGAAAACCGATACAAATCTGTTTGGGAATTTGTTGAGTACATTATTCATCAAGCACATAAAAGTGGCGGGGGCATTGGTTAATCCAAATGGCACCACCACAAATTCATAGTGACCGTACCTTGTCCTGAAGGTTGTTTTGTAGATGTCTTCATCCTTGATTCGAACTTGATGGCATCCAAACCTTAAGTCAATCTTTGATAAAATGGAAGCACCCTTAATTGGTCAAACAAGTCATCGATTCTTGGTAAGGGATACTTGTTCTTTATGGTTGTCTTATTGAGTTGTCTATAGTCTATGCACAGTCGAAGTGTGCCATCTTTCTTCTTCACAAACAAGACGGGTGCTCCCCATGGGGACAGACTAGGTCAGATGTAGCCTCTGTCCATCATCTCCTTTAGTTGTAACTTGAGCTCAACTAGCTCTAATGTACTCATCCTATAGGGCGCTCTAGACACTGGCACTACTCCTAGTGCAAGTTCTATGGAGAAGTCAATGTCTTTTCTCAGAGGTAGACCCGATACCTCTTCTAGAAACACATCTTTATACTCTCTTAATATGGGACGGTCCTCTAGGTTTGGTTTGTCATCCTCAACAGATTCCAACACATGTATTGCATATAGAGGACATCCCTTTCTGCAATACTTTTTCATCTGAAGGGATGATATTTGTCTCACTGAGACAAGCCTCTGAATCCCTTGGAGGGTCATTTTTATCCCTTCTTCATGATCACACTACAAAGTTTTATGGTAACATTCCAATTTGGTTTTATAAGTGGCTAACCAATCCATACCAATCAACAAGTCATAAGAACCTAGGGGGAGTATGTTAAGGGTCGCTTGGGTGGGAAATCCATCCATGATGAATTGACAAGTTGGTATGACCTCTGCTACTTTTCTTTTGGTTCCAGTGGCTAGTTGTACCAACCATGGCTTAACATGTCTAACTGGTTGTAGTTTACACTTATCAACTGTCTGAGGGGCCACATAACTCAAATTAGGACCAGGGTCAATTAAAATAGAAACTAGACGGTTGGCAATCATACCTTCCATATCCACCACTGAAGCTTGGTGGTCGGCTTGTTTATTATCCAAAGCTACATAAATATGTGGCATGCTCCTAGCCACATCATTGATTGTGGTAGCTTCTTGGATATTGTAGACTCTCCTGTTGTTCTGTTGTCTGTGTGGACAATCCCTCAGCAGATGTTCTTCTCCACAACCCCAACATTTCAAGGGTTCTCTCTTTGGGTTATCAGTCTTTCTTGGGTCGCTCCAAAAGGTTTATTTCCACTCTGGGAAGGGAAATTATGTTGATACACACTTTTAGTAGGAAGGTTCATCCTAGAGTTCTTCCCATAGTTCTTAAATCTTGAGGATTTAAACCCATTCTTCTTGAATCTCTAACTACTATTCTTCTTCCAGTCCTCGCAAGGTTCTGTCTGACTCCCGAACTATTCATAACAATACCTTGCCTTCTGAATAGCGTCTTCTAAGGTCTTTGGCTCGTCAAAATCAATCTTGTTCCGGTAGGTCTAAGGTAACCCACTAATAAATCGTTGCACTTTTACCTTTTCATCCTTTATGTAGGGTACATACCTCAACAACTCAAGGAATTTATTGATATATTCCTCTATGGTGAGTTGTCCCAACTGGAGTTCATAGAACTCTTTAGTCTTCCCGACAAAATATTTTTCTGACAGATATTTCTTCTTGAAGTATTCCTCAAACTGTTTCCATGACAAATCCTTCTCATGGATTCCTTTCACGTTCCTAAGGTCTTCCCACCAAATGGAAGTCTTTCCATTCAAGTTGAAGATGGATATTCGAGCCTTCAAGTTTTCAGAGTAGTCATGGACTCTGAAGTACTTCTTTAAACTAAGCAGCAAAGCTTCTACCTCTTCCCCTTTCTTAATCTCTCCATCAAAAGAGGGTGGTCTTGCTTTCTTGAACTCTTCAGGGTCACGACCTTTAGAATGCTTTTGCTTCTTTCCTTTCTTCAGAGAATGTGAGCTAGTTTTGCTACTAGAAGATCCCTCGAAGTTGCCAGTTTCCTTTCCAGATGAGTCTCCCAGTGAGTGTCCCCTGCCTCCGGGTTGGGCCTTCCTCGAGGTACTTCTCCTTGTGTGGCCACTTATGGGACCACGTTTTCGTATCTCAGGTGGACTTTGGCTCCTCTTCGTACATCGTAGGTCCACATGACTGGTTGCGGGTCCATGTTGTAGCTGCCTTTGTATGTCAGATAAGCTCTGCAGCAAGATCACATTAATTTTTGTTTGTTTTTCTTGCTCCTTTATCAATCTCTTGTTGTCATCCTTGCAAATTTGTAATTCGGCCATGAGGCTTTTTACAGTTTCAGCCAGATCCGGAGGGGTTTCCACCGCCCTCCTTTCATCAAATTCTTCGTCTCTATTGTGGGAACCCTCCCCCGCTTCATGGTGTGTTGCCATCCTTTATACTTGTATTTTTCCCGCGATTTACTGACTGCTTGAGTGCTGATAAAACAATGACTGTTACCCAACAGTCTATTAGTTTATGAACAAGACACAGTTCATATTTCTCAAATACACATACACAGAAGAAGATTTCATTCTTTTCTTCAATAAAAGTTTAACTAGACTTTTTAGGAAAGAGGTAAGATAGGGCATCACCCTTAAAGTTTTTTAAATATGGTTTTTACACAACTCATCCATGAGCCCAAGCATGCCAAGTTCTGTAACCATGCTCTGATACGAATTTGTAACACACATGACCCCTAAGTAACTTTCCTAGGGATGGGGTATCAAAATTTTTCTCTCCTTAACATCTCAGATTCTTTGTCCAAGGTATTTATCCTCTTCTACTCACTTGTAGTGTTCTAATGACTGCTACCATGATCAAATCCGTGTTTTGGGTTGCAAATTATGGCTTCCCAAAGTTCTTCAGACGTTCATTGGTTGAGGGCCACATGGTGCCCACGTGGATCCACCTCACACGTGTTGTTTCTAAGTTCCCTCCTCCACGGTGGAAGACCATCCCCCATTTGATCCCCGTCCAATCCCATGACTGGACTTAATCTCTTTCTCATATATCAGCTAAGGAGGAAATTCAACGTTTCACGCCTCTTTGCTATCTACTCACGAGACCACCCACAGTTCTAAAATTTTGAAATTCCATAAACTTGCCATGTGGCTTCGGCCTTCAGGCCTTTTGATCTCTCTACCATACTAAACCCCAGACCCTCCGAAGTCCCGAAATCCCGAACTCCTAGTCACTTCACCAACCCCTTTGGCTAGGCAAGCACGTATTGTTAGAATATAATGGATGTGATTGTTTAACCATAGACAATATCACTATTTTCACCCAACCATAGGCCGAAGCCACCCCCGAGCACCTTAACCTTGATAGAGAATCATTCCAGAAGAAAACCCTACACTGGATAGACAAACAAAGGTGGCGCACCTTTTCTCCAAGGATAGCGCACCAAGCAAGAGTAACAAGAGCTGATCAGAGAGTCCAAACCATAACCAAGAGATAGTCCAAGCCAAAACCAAAATATGCTAGTTGCAGCAGCTGCAACAACAACTCTCTTCCAAACTTGCACACAAACTGCCCAACTACAATGCAGACAAGTGTTGCTTCTGCAGTTATGAGAATACTGGCCAGAATGAAGACTGGCCTCCTATATTTATACTAATTATGGCAAACTGCCTGGGTCGACTTCTCATTCTGGGTACTAATTCTTTAGTTTATAATATTTCCTTTAGCCGACTTCTTCTCTTGGAGGCTAATAACCTAATACAAGTCATTCTCTTGAGCTAACTTGTCTTCTAGGGTTATTAACCAATTAATTAGGGTTTCTTCTTGCTTTCTGAAATATTCTATTCTCATCAGGTTTACACGTGGAGGTAAATACCTCCCGCAGCTACCATAATATCAACACTCTCTACTAGCTAGGGAGGTATTGAAGGTAATGGTCTTGAGCACAAACATACCATTCACCTGGTAGCATCAATATAGTCATATAGACTATCTCATGATTAGATCATGAGCACCATCATCACTATCAGTGTCATCAGCTGCATCATCTCTTGAAACCATACTCCATCTGAGTAATCAGACATGATGCTGGATAAGTCACTCACTCCACAAAGTGACATAAGAGCCATTCTTCTAATCCAAACATATGTCCTAGAAGAATAAATGTCCTGGACCATTTTCATGTCTGGGGAATCTATGTCCATTGATCATTCATCTAGATGATAATCATTTCCAACACTACTGATAGTTTTCAAGGCAATTGGAACAATGTCATTCAATAGAACACAACTGTGTCTATCTATAGTAGTACACAACTACAATCCAGTGATACACTACCACACCAAGTAGCACACAGATACTTGATCAGTGACATATAGTCACAATCAGTGGAACACATCCACCACAGTAGCATACATTTACTGTCCAAAGACATACAATCTCTATAATAATCATATCATCTGATGTCAACCTGCACAGAAAACATTGTTATGATATAAACTGAATCATCTGGTCCATTCTTCCACTCACATCTATGAGATCTGGAAGAGCATCTTCCCTCAAAAGGTAAAACATCAATGATGATCGATCTAGACTATTCTTCTCAAGAAAGGAAGAATAATTGTCCTGATGTCTGAGCCCAGACCATTCACCTATCTGGGCCATTCCTCCAACACTAAACAAAGTGCAACTTTGAGAGAATGAATCTACCCTAGGGAATGCCTATCCCTGATTGTTGAACCTGGACCATTCACCTATCTGGGCCATTCCTTCGACACTAAACAAAGTGCAACTGGAGAGAATGAATATGCCCTAGGGAATGACTGCCTGGACCCTTTCCTAAGGAAATGACTGTCCTGCACCAACCTCCAAAATGAACCATTCTTCAAAACTACTCACAACTGTGAGCTTCGAAAGAATGATTGTCCAGTGAGGCAGACCAGTCTTCTTGACCACTACTGAGAGTGACCATCAAGAAGAGAGATTTTCCTAGACCATTCCCCCACACTGGCCACAAGGGGAATCATTGTCTATGGTACATCAACAATCCATCGAACCATTTTCATTACGAAAATGACCGTTCAATCTAGACCATTTTTCGAACTAGGAAATGCCTGTCCGTAAAAAATCTCAAACCACTTTCCGAACTGGAAAGGAACTTCTCATCCTGGACCATTTTTCGAACTTGAAAAATGACTACCCATAAATCAATAACACATCAATGCTCCTTCCCAACCTGGAAGTCATCTCTTCCTTTTTCAATAAGGAAGTCGTCTCCACGAGCTCCAGCTTGAGTACACAAACTCTTTCATTTTGGACAAAGGCTTTACCAAAATGTTTGCTTATCTTCTCATCTGTGAAGATATATATTGGAGAACCACTTTCTCTTTTCTAGACTTCATCACAGAGAGTGTAATGCTTGATCTCAATGTACTTCGGTCTTTCTGGAACACTGGTATTCTTTGAAGGCTTCATATAGCTCTGATCAATATAGTATATCATTGTTGGATTCATCTTTTGTTTCTTGCTAGCTCATAACATAGTGGCAAGGGTCAAACTGGAACATATCCAAGTGGCACTTCTTCTGTCATCATGAGAGTTTGTCATAGATTTTCAATCCATCATTCTGGAGTTCTAAGTAACCATTCTGATACAATATCTTTGTTATAGAAAGTTTTCACCACGCTTCTATTGTGCATTGGAGGTTCTCCACCAAGTTGTCTTCTTTCATCTACATACAAGGGTCTCCTTTTGGTATACCTCAAAGCCTTGATGTTTCTCTACATACGATCTTTGTTCAATTATTCTAGAGAACAACCTTTGCATTCATCTGATGTAAACTCCAACCCATGAATATTGCAGACGATATAATGGCTCATGTAGAGGTATGTCTCGTTTACTGGAACAAGAAATCATCATAGTCTTCTCCCTCCATCTGGGAGAACCTCTAGTTCTGGATCTCACAATGCTTACATTCATAAGTCTTTCATACACTGTTCTTCATCAATTCCTCTGCTTGATTGCTTTTAGTGAGTTTAGATCAGGCAGGTAGTCTTGTGATTCTTGATATAATGACTGGTTGTTTTGGATTTTCCTTCTCTCTTGGAATCTTCATGTTCTTCCTCATGTTTCTCTTTAGCTCTTGGGTCCATGGAGTTTTCTATAGATTCTATGCCCTGAAGATTCCAACTTCTTTCTTTCATCATAGGATCATGGATGTGGATGGACTTCGAAGAAGGCTTCTTTTAAAGTCAAACTAAACACGTACTTCTTTTCATTGTTGCTACCATGGATATATACTTCATCATCTTCAATGGATCATAGGATTAGCTCCCTCCTAATCCTTGCTTCATGTATGAATGCATGCTCTTCTTTTGGAAATATATAATCAACTCCCTCCATCTAACAGAGTCCTCACTTTCGTCTGCATCCTTCTTGCCTTCTGCAAAGTGTCATAAGTATTTCTCCAATTTCCTCTAGATTTCTGATTTCTTTCTGTCTTTACTTCTTCTAGGTTTCTTCAAGATTGATTCCGATTTCAGCTTATCTTGCAGCTGTTACTTATGTATTAGCTTCCACATGAATTGTTACCAGGGGTTGTTGATGTACTACATCCTTTCATGTGTATTGCCTGACTGGTAGTCATTATGATAACAAATCCTCATTTTGTTGATCTTCTATAGGTGTAGTTTCTCTTTGAACGTCTTATATTCTAAGAGATATATATACAATATATGTACAAAAACTATGTAAACATGGTATGTACAAGAACTATGAGGAGTAATGTTACCTTGTCTTAGAAGAAGAAGTTTGGTTTATCCTGCTTAGTCTTCTTTGAAGATTCCTTTTCTTCGGTAACTGATGCTTCGTGTGTCTCCTTCCTTTTCTTTAGCTCGGGACAATGGTTCTTGTAGTGACCATACTTTCGACAATTGAAGCATTGTATTTATGACATATCTTTTTCTTGATTTGGCTTCTTCCTTGAACCAAACTTCCTTTTGTTCCTGAAATTCTTGAATCTTGTTGTGAAGGCTTGATCATCATATTTCTTTTGAGGTATCTCTTTTGCACTGATCCTTGATTCTTCTTGTGCACAACAAGTCCAAAGTTCTTCAAATGTGGGATACTCCTTCCTTGTGTTCATGCTTGCAAAAAATGCATCCCATGTCTTGGGAAGACCGTTGAGTACTATATTTACCAGTTCCTTCTCTGAGATGATTTCTTCAATAGCTTGTAGATGATCTCTTAGCTGAGGGATTATCACGAAGTATGATGTTATGCTGTCATCATCATTCATCTTCATGTCATGGAGCTCATTCTTTAGACTCATTACTTGTCCAATGTTTCTGACTAAGAAGAGGTTTATTAGGGCATCGTACATCTTCTTAGACGAATCAATATGGGAGATGTAGGGTATCAAGTGGTCTTTTATAGAATCCACTATGATACTCATGGCATTGATGTCATTGTCTTTGAACTTTTCCATAACTGCAACGTTATGCGGTTCCTTCTCTTTTCCTTCTTCAAACTCTGGTTCCACAATCTTTTCTTTTACGATATCCAACACTTTATTCTTAGCAAGGATGAGATCAATCCTTGTCTTCCATGCTTTGAAGTTAGAAGCCCCTTCTAACTTGTTTTCTGACTTCATAGAGTAAGTCATGGCTTCTTTGACTTGGTCAACCCTAGATTTGACCAAAAACTCAAACTTGATGTCTTAGCTTGCTGAGAGTACGAGGAGGTGTGCTAGGATAGGGTGCACTAGTCTATCCAGAAATTAGCTCAATCCCTTTACTTAAGGTGCCTCAACGAGAGAGTTAGGGTTTCATTGTTGCAATGAAAACTAGCTTCAATTGCAACTACAACTGAGCAAATCCTCCCAATCTATCTTCCAACGGTTAGACTGTCCGAAGATAGTGTAGGCCCATAACCTATTAGAAAATAATGGATGTGCTCGTTTAACCATAGACAATATCACTATTGTCATCCAACCATAGGTCTAAGCCACCCCCGAGCACCTTAACCTTGACAGAGAATCATTCCAGAATCAAACCCTAGACTGGATATCCAAACAAAGGTGGTGCACCTTTTCTCCAAGGATAGCGTACCAAGCAAGAGTAACAAGAGTTGATCAGAGAGTCCAAACCATAACCAAGAGATAGTCCAAGCCAAAACCAAAATCTGCTAGTTGCAGCAGTTGCAACAACAAATCTCCTCCAAACTTGCGCACAAACTGCCCAACTGTAGTGTGCACAAGTGTTGCTTCTGCAGTTTTGAGAATACTGGCCAGAATGAAGACTGAATTCCTGTATTTATACTAATTCTGGCAAACTGCTTGGGCCGACTTCTCATTCTGGGTACTAATTCTTTAGTATATAATATTTCCTTTAGCCAACTTCTTCTCTTGGAGGCTAATAACCTAATATAAGTCATTCTCTTGAGCCGATTTGTCTTCTAGGGTTATTAACCAATTAATTAGGGTTTCTTCTTGCTTCCCAGAATATTCTATTCTCGTCAGGTTTACACGTGGAGGTAAATACCTCCCTCAACTAACATAATATCAACACGTACCATGAGTTGACATGTGGAAGGGCTAGGGGAGACACGCGCCCTCATCGGGGGGTGACACGTGTCATGTTCCAGTAGGTATATAGGATATGTGATGCGTACGAGTCCAGGTGACACATGGCAGGTCTATCGTGGGTCCATGTCACCCTGGGTGACGTCACTGCACCATGTCACTCCGGATTGACAACCTTTTAACATCCCTCAGATCTCACGATCGAGATTCGGACACGTAGACCCATATATCTACGGATCTCGTCGCTTCGGGGATTCGACGCTCAAGAGTTTTGCAGTGCAAATTCCTCTTATCTCCAAAGGTTGGTCAACGTCGGGTTGACTACAGCCTAGATATGACGGTTAGGAAGGAATCCAAAGGTTACCCAGATTAATGGTCCTGGTCACCTCATGGCTCCGACCTTCAGATGTTTTGGCTTCACTGCCACTCCATTTTCCCAAGGCGGGACTCCGTTGAAGTACCATGTGTGAAACCTTCCACTAGATGATCGAACAGTCGAGAAGGGGCCCCAACGGACTCCATATTTCGACTCAAACATCCTTCATGTTTCTGGCTCGGACCACTGGCCTATACAACTAGAGATAGACATTACTTGCATCCTAAAATAACTCCTTTTCGTTTTGAAAAATTCTGGCCAACTCATCCCGACTTCTAGCAAAATTCCTCGAGGTGGTGGGCGAAATAAACTATTTCATGGTTCACTGATGTATAGATTCCAACAAAACATTAAAAATTTCAAGCAAAAGATCAATGGCTGGAATAAAACCACCTTCGATAACATATTCCAAGCTCAGAGAACCCTTGAGCAACGAATGAAAGTCATTCAACAGACTCTAATCCTACATGATGCTTCAGATCAGTTGCTTGTTGAGGAGGCCCAAGTTAAGATGCAGCTGGATGAGAGACATATGCAAGAGGAAACATTATGGTGGAAAAAGTCCAAGGTTCAATGGATAAAAGAAGGTGAGTAAAATTATAAGTTCTTCCATTGATCAATGATATAAAGAAGGCACACCAACATAATCACCATGCTAGAAAATGATCAAGGGAAAGCTCTTGAAAGCCACGGGGACATAACACTCAAACTCACCTCCTTCTACAAGAATTTACTTACTAAGCCCTATCATGACATATTAGATGCTATCTCCAGGATCACCAGACATATTCCCAAGCTGATAACGAAGGAACAAAATCAAGCTTTGCTCCGCCCCATTACGCAAGAGGAGGTGGATCAAGAAATAAAAGACATGCCAACTGGTAAGGATCCAGGTCCAGATGGATTTACCACTGATTTATTTCACCACTACTGGCATTTTGTTCGGGAGGAAGTCTGGCATCTAATTTAAGAATCATGACAATCTAAGGATGTGGTAATGGATTTCAATGCCACCTTCCTCACTCTCATTCCAAAGGAGGAAAAGGTGGTGCACCTGTGCAATTCCACCCCATAGCTTTGTGCAACATCATTTTCAAAATTATCACCAAGGTACTTGCTCTACATCTTAAACCCGTTCTTCCCTTTTATTTTGGCACATGAACAAACATGTTATGTTGAAGGTAGAAAAATCTTGGACAACATCCTCCTAGCTCATGAGGTCATCCATTGGAACCCCTGGAATGCTCTTCAAGCTTGATCTCTCAAAAGATTTTGAAAAGCTAAGCTGGCAGTTTATGAGCTCTCTCCTCCTAGCCTTTGGATTCTTTGAAGCTTAGGTGGACTGGGTGATTAATCTCACCTCATCAACTTTCTTTTCCATTCTCGTCAATGGGGTCCCCTCCTCTCCCTTTTCCCCCTCGCGCGACATTCACTAAGGCGACCCTCTTTCCCCTTTTCTTTTTGTTATCATGGCTGAAGGGCTCTGCCACAACATCAAATCAACCATTGAGTATGACTCTCTCACTAGTCTCCCCCTCCATGGTATCCCCCCCCTCTCACACAACCAATTTGTCGATGACAACCTCATGATGGGCTCTCCATCAGTCAGAGAGGCTCTCAAAATCAACAACATACTCAATGACTTTTGCGAGGCCTCTGGAACTTCCATAAACCATGACAAATCCCAAATATTATTCTTCAACACCCCTCTTGCTGTCGAAATTCACATTTCCCGCCTTCTACACTCCGAAAGGACCTCCCTTCCATCCAAATACCTTGGCATACTTCTCATTGACCATGTTCACAAGAAGAACTCGTGGGATAACCTTCTGGACTCCTTGAAGAAGCGGTTGTCCTCGTGGACCTTTCACACTATCAATTTCCCCGATAGACTCATCCTCTCGAAATTTTTCCTCCAGTCCATCCCCGTGTACTCATTATCTGCCCTTGCTGCCCCCAAGTTCATTCTACAAGCTATCATATCTCTACAATGCAAATTCCTCTGGCAAGGTTGTAAAGAGGAGCAAAAATGGGCTTTAGTCAACTAGGACAAACTTTGCACCCCCAAACTTTCTGGTGGTTTAGGCCTCTGAGATCCCCTCCTTATAAACAAGACATTTGGAGCTAAAACATGGTGGTGTTGGTTAAAGCACCCAGAGGTAGTTTGCACCAGTCTCTGGCACTATAAGTATGAGCCTCGGGAAACGATCCAACAACTCATACGTTGGAATGATGACCCTCATGATTCCCTCATTTGGAATGATGCCCAACAAAAAAAACTTCTTATCCAGCAACACGCATTTTGGGAAATTCATGAGGGCCATGATGCTCTCTTCTGGACATGCTCATGGAAACAAATGCTAGCTCTCATGCTCAATGAAATCCTCCAAGAATTTCAGATCAACACTTCAATGCGATCACTCAATTATGTGGCACACTTTTTCTTACCCAATGGCCCAAATATTGTACGAAGATTGTTGGGTGCAGGCCATTTTTGAGGGAAAAGTACGACGTTGGAGGCAAATGCACATGCAAAAGAAGCAGCATGTGTAAGGTAGGTGCACATGCAGGAAAAACAACACGTGTAAAACAAATGTGCATGCAGAAGAGGAAGGCATGTGAGGCATGCATGCAAGAAGACCTAGCCAGGATAGGGTTAGGGTTTTGGTAAGAAGATGTAATGGATAGTAAGCCGAAGATATGTATAAGTAGGTACCTAGGAGGTCTAGGTTGGGGGGATGGTAATGTTTGAGAAGGTTTTTGAGGAGTGGTTGGAACATGGTTAGTAGTAGTTGTTGCTTAATGCGATTGTAAGTCCGATCTACTTTTGTAATTTGTTGAGTTGAGGAGAGGGATTAAGGTAGATATTGAGGGTTATATCATAGGTTAAGGATCCTGGTGTGATCTAGTCCACCTCATTGTAATATCTCGACCTGTTTTGATAGAGAGTTGTAATGCGCGAGGCGTTGTAGTGTTGGAACCGAAATAATAAAAGAGTAGAATAACCAAATCTTTGTGGACGTAGCCCAAGAGGGGTGAACCACGATAGACCCTGCGTTATGTGACTAAATGTTATTTATCTTCTTTGATGTTGATGATTGGATGTTAGATAAATGAATGAAGGAATTAGTTAGATCTGATATTTTACATGCATGAGTAATTGTGTAATAAATCTAGATGTATGAACTAGTAAATGATTGAAGGTCACAGAGGTTAATTGCATATCCCCACTCATGTCCTAGGCTGCGAGCACCTGAGCGTTGTAGCCACACATTAGAACTATCTCGAGTGAAATTGCAGAGTGCATCTTGTTCGCTGCATTGCCTTCTGGTTTATCGGGAGGGCCAATAGTTTTAGAGGGCTTTTGTTGGAAGCTTGTTCAAATTTGAACCTGGGTCAACTTATGACATTGAAGTAAGATCAAAGTAGATAAAGTAATAACCAACAAATGGTTTTGTTTTCGGTTGGAATAGAAAGGGACCGAGGGAAGGTGATTTGCTGAAGAATCCTGAAAAGAATGTCAGATATGGTGAGACAACGTTAAAAGAATGATAATATAAAAGGGGATGTTGAGGTCGTGGAACCCAATGAAGGCAGATATCGAGAGTTGGTTGAAAACAAAGGAGTTGGAATTTGTGCAGAAAGATAACAGAAACCCGAAGTTAACATTGCGCAAATATTTGGACAAGTACGTATTTAACAATTTGCATGAAGTATTTTTCTGTTATTTCCCACACGTGTTGCAAGAGTGGATATTGAGGTTGAAATACAACCACCCTACAAATCGGATCAGACAACTAGAATGGAGTCCTGTTGAGATCGCACAACTACAACAATTTGACAATAAATTTACGCGTGCCGTAGATTTCTGGTTAGACAACATTGTTGCAGGATTTATCACAGAATTTGCAGTAGATACTGCGAAGTCTTACAACATAGTAGAGTAAGAGTTCTTGAAGGAACCTCGAGGTAGGTATATCAGATCGTTGTATAGTTTCATCAAGATGTTACTGTGTAACAAAGGTGTAATGACAATGGCCTAACACAACTAAACTTCCCTGCGTGCATGGGGGAAGGGGGGAAGCACTGACAAGAGACGAAGAAATGGAGAAAGATATGGATAAAGGAAAGAAGGAGGAGGCCTTGGATCCAATCATGATGGAGGAAGACTAGATCAAGCAAACCATGGCAACAACTGGAAGAATGCGCAGTGGAGTACCCTACCAATATAAGATGAACAATAAGAAGAGATCCATAGCCACGAGGGAAGGCTTGGCGAGTGATGAAGAAGAGGTAGAGGATCTCCGGACTGTGGAACAGATTGAGGAAATCATGTGTGTGACATATGAAAGGAGGACAAGAGGTCAAAGAGCAGAAATCGGAGGCAAAACTCCTATCCATATCAGTGTCAGTGTGGAACCCATAAACCCATGTGCGACTAATACACCAGAAAGAATACCACCATTTATAGAACCGAATTTTAGTGGAAGAAACACAACAGGAAGTACATATACATAGGGAGAAACAACTGGGGGAGCTAGTTTAGAAAGCATTAGTCAAGGATTTACACTCTGCAGAGGTAGTAGTTTAGCATTCAGGATGGCAGGACATGATCCCACCATCAGGTTACCAGAATTCAAGGGAGAGGCGTCGGAGGACCCTAAGAAGCACTTGTTCATCTGTGAAAAGATCTGGGAAGCAAAAAAAATTATAGATGAGGACACTAAACTTGCGCAGTTAGCCATCACGGTAAGCAACCATGCACTAGATTGGTACATGAACTTAGCTGCAAACAGTCCACCAGGAACAACCAGAATGATTGCGGATATCAAGAAGTTGCTGATAAATGAATTCCAGAAGCCTAGCTCAAAGGATCAATACATGAACGATATGATAGAGATCAGACAGAAACTAGGAGAATCTTTCTGGGAGATAGACCAGAGATTCAAACGATTGAAGTGAAAGCTGAAGTATGTCATGACATATATGCAACATAAACATCTGTTTGTGAATTCACTACTACCACACTTGAAATATTCTTTGAGACAACAGAAGTTTCGGACCCAGGCAGAGGCTCTGCAGACATCCTTGCTACTAGAAGAGAACTAATATCAGAAGACAGATCCAACAATAGAGTAGCTCAAGGAGGACCTGAAGAATATAACATTTCAATTAAACCATAACAAGAGTAAGGACAAAAGAGAATTTGTTTGGTGTACCACATGTAGTACAGAAGAACACCATAAGAATGAATGCCCAACATTTGCACAGTTCATGGTAACATGACTGCCAAACCCTTTGCCGACAGGAGGACTATGGTGTGAGATATGTAAGACACAGGGACATGATCCATATCACTGTACAATGATGCGAAAATACCAGACAATGCCTAAGATTTCATGTTCCAACTTTTTCAAGTCAGTAGTTCATGATGACAAAGATTGCAGGATAATGGAGCTGATGAGGGAAAGAACATCAAAGACCTATAGGGTGCAAGCAGATATGATGACAGGGTAAGCTGCACCATAGTTTAACCAAGTACCAACCCCATATAACACTGCGCAACCGAAATACAATACCACGCAACCACAGTATAATACTACGCAGTATAACCATGTGCCACAGTACAACGCACCGCGAGGAGATCGAGCTTGTTACAGAGGTGGAGGATGAGGTAGATGAGCCTTTGGAAGAGGCAGAGGACCGGTGGTATGCCATAACTATCAACAACCAGGACACTATGCAAGAGAATGTCCACTTCCACCTGCGACATGTATGTATTTCCGTGCATTTGACCATGACATAGAAGATTGTCTGACACTATTGGGGAAGATCCAGGAAAAGAGAAATCAAAACAATTAGAATGTTCAATGGATTTCTCTAGAAGCAAGGGGTGATGGAAGAAATATCAACATAGTTACGCGCGGAGGAGCTAAGACAGGAGATGACGCAATAAGATAAGATCCAACACTACACCAATGGGTAAAGAAGAACGTTGAGCCACATAAGCAGTTTGATGCACGGAACGAAAAGGAGATATTCAAGCAAGCCAGAAAATAATTCTTGAAGCCAGACATTACATCTACATCAACTACACAGTATACTTAGGATGTACCAACGTACGAGATGCCTTCATCGCTGGACACTGATGAAGTACAAGCCATAGGACAGGTAAGTACCATAAAGCCTTTTCTGCAATCCTATGTTAAACTACTAAATGATCCATCATCTGTGAAAGTGTTACAAAATGTGTTAGAAAGATGTAGCACAAAAGTAGAGGGAAAGCTCAAACATAAAATATTTAATCATTTTCATACGAGGAGGAGAACAAGCAGAGAATTTGGATTGAACGACAACATTGGAGATTTCAACATGGGGGATATCATACTGGATTTAGGCTCCGAAGTGAATGTACTACCTAGGAAGACATGGAAATGTATGGGAGAGCCTACATTATGATATTCACCCATTCAGTTGAAACTAGAAAATCAACACAGGGTTCTGCCAATTGGGAAGCTAAAGGGTGTGACAGTAGATCTGGATTGAGTGCGCACTAAATCCAATTTCGAAGTAATATAAATAATGGATGGCACAACACCTTACCCGACATTGCTTGGTTTGGACTGGATGTTTGATAATCAGACCATAATCGATATGAAGATGAGGAAGATGACATTCAAGTCAGGATAGTACAGAGTCATTGCGCCATTAGATCCATCAGAAGAAGAAAGGTTTGTAGAACCCACTTGTTTAGACCTGGATGAAATTAACCAGCTATACATAACCACTGTGCGAGAAGAAGATTACATGAATCCAACTGCAGATGGGGCACTCAGTTGGAGAAGTATCACATCATGCACATCAGACTCCGATACAGGGTTGGAGAATTGGTAGCAAATATTACATGAAGTATTCACAAGAAGGTGCACAAGAATAGACCACGTAGTAAGATGGGTAGGTACAAAGATAAGAGAACCTCCCAACTTTCATGGGGTGAATGACTTAGAGGATTTACTCACAAGAGACAAAGATGAAGTGTTAGAAAATCGGAAGCTCTTAGCTTTGAACATAGCACTCAAGGAAACACCTCCAATATGGTGGGGTGCGCACAAAGAGACAATCAAGGACTGGTACCAATGTAAGCGATTACTACACATCAGATTTGGCACAGAATAGAGAAACAACCAACTGCAGAGATATGATGGACATGGAACACCAACAAAACACTTGGAGAAGTGCATAACACTATGGAGAAGTGCATAACACTCAAATGGATCAAAGGGGTAATATTCATTCAAGAACCAGAGGTTGAACTCATAACAAAGTATCAACAACGAAACAAACAGACAATGAAATATCTACTGTCATGCTACCATGCGCAAGAAGAAGCACTTAATGAAGATGACCTGCGCAACATTCAGATTACAGAAGTTGAAGGTGAAAAAGGGGTGGAAGGTCCACCTATGGAATCAGAAGTGTTTGCTATGCCGATCAAGGTGAAGAAAGTCAACATTGAGACAACTGAGAATCCCAAAATGGCCAACAATGGGGACTACTGGGATGAGCAAACAATAGAAAGCATAACATAGTTACTGCATGAGTACAGTGACATGTGCCCAACAACCTTTGCAGAGATGAAAGGAATAGAAGTAGATCTAGGAGAGATGAAGATACCTCTCAAATATGAGGCTAGATCAGTCAAACAACAACCATATAGACTGAACCAAATATATAAACAAAAAGTAAAAGCAGAAATTGACAGAATGTTGGAGGTTGGAATCATAGAACTAGTGGAGGAATCTGAATGGGTAATCCCTATGGTAGTTTAGGAGAAGAATCAGGGAGGGATAAGGATATGTGTTGACATGAGGAAGCTGAATGATGCTTTCCTACATGACCCTTTCCCTACCCCTTTCACAGATGAGGTATTAGAGAATGTAGGAGGCTAGGAAGCATACTCATTCACAAATGGATTCTCAGGCTACCATCAAATCAAGATAGCCCCATAAGACAAGTACAAGACCACTTTTGCCACAAAATGGGGATCCTACTAGTACACATTCATGCCTTTTGGCTTGAAGAATGAACCAACAATATTCTCCAGAGTAGTCATAGCTGCATTCAAAGAATTCATCCATCAGTTTTAGAGGTATATCTAGATGATTGGACATTATACAGTGTGTTGAAAGACTATGTAGAGGTGTTAAGGATAATGTTGGAAAGGTGTAGGCAGTGTCAGATATCATTAAATATCAAGAAGTGCATCTTTGGGACACCTTTTGGGATACTATTGGGCCATATAGTGTGCAAACAAGGCTTTCTAGTAGATCCTGTAAAGATTGCAGTGATTGTCAATTTACCACCACCGAAATCAGTACGTCAATTAAGAGCAACATTGGGACACACATGCTATTACAGTAAATTCATAAAAGGGTATGCACAAATCACTGCGCCGATGGAGAAACTGTTAATGAAAGATAGCAAATTTCAGTGGAATGAGGATTGTCCGCAAGGATTGGACACTCTAAAAGAGAAAATGGTAACAACACCAATAATAGTATTCCCGGATCAGGAAAAGATATTTCATGTGCATGTAGATGCATCAACGATAACACTTGGAGATATTCTGGCGCAACCAAGAGTAGGAGAGTTAGACCATCCTATATCATTTGCAAGAAAAAAATTGTTAGAGTCAGAGAAAAACTACAATACTACAGAAAGAGAAGGCTTAGCAATGGTATATGCACTACAAAAGTTCATACACTATCTACTTGGGAAATACTTTAAAATGTTCACAGATCATTCTACCCTCAAATACCTAGTCAATAAGGCAATGTTGGGGGGGAGAATTGGTAGATGGTTACGAATG
Source organism: Picea engelmannii (assembly GCA_009831015.1). Lineage (NCBI taxonomy): Eukaryota > Viridiplantae > Streptophyta > Pinopsida > Pinales > Pinaceae > Picea > Picea engelmannii. Next base: position 632,485 of record ML783037.1, on the reverse strand, counting down.
TTTCAGGAGTTTGAATTTGAAGTGATAGTCAAACAAGGGAAGTTGAATGCAGGACCTGATCACCTGTCAAGGATCACCAATGGAGAGGAACCTACGAATTTACAAGACAACTTCCTTGATGCACAACTATTTTCAGTCCAAGTAGTTGATGAATATTTTGCTGACATCATTCAATACTTGAGTACAGGGACCGCGCCACAAGAATTCAACACTGTGCAAAATAAAAATCTGGTAGTTAGAGCGACAGACTATCAATTGATTGTAGGACACTTATACAATATGGGTGCAGACAACATCTTGAGAAGATGTGTACTAGAACACGAAAGGCCTAGGATTTTAGTAGAGGCCCATGAGGGAATAGTTGGAGGAAATTACGCAGGAAAAACTACCGCACAAAAGGTATTGTGCGCAGGACTATGGTGGTCGACCATTCATAGAGATGCAAAGGACTACTGCTAGAAATGTGATGTATGTTAGAGGGTTGGAAAACCTAATAGACAAGATGAGATTCCCCTGAGACCAAAAGTGACCTTGCAAGTATTAGACAAATGGGAAATATATTTTGTGGGACCAATTAACCCACCAACAAAGAGGTGAGGAGAAAGTTATATCATTACTACGATAGAGCACTTAACGAGATGGGCAGAAGCAACACCGGTAAAATATTGCAGCTCAAAGACAACAACACACTTTTTGTTTGAGAAAGTGATCACTAGATCTGGATGCCCAAGGATTTTGATGAGTGACCAAAGCACTCACTTCATCAATATTACTGTCAAGGCTATGGCTAAGGAGTTTGAATTATATCATCAAAAGAGTACACCATATCACCCTCAAGCAAATGGAACAGTGGAAGCCTTTAATAAGATCCTAGAGAATGCACTGACAAAAAATTGCAATATTAATAGGGACGATTGGGACTTGAAGATACCAACAGTATTAGGGGAATACATGACTAGATGCAAAACGTTGACAGGGCAGACACCATTAAGGTTGGTGTATGGACAAGAAGCAGTGGTGCCATTAAAATTTTTGGTACCTAGTTTGCATGTAGCAGCATTCACTAACATGACAGGACGAGGCGCAGTACAAGAAAGGATAAGCAACTGATGGTGATGGAAGAATATAGGATTCTAGCATGATTTCACCAAGAAGTACAGAATGTAAGGGACAAAGCTTGACATGACATACATATTAAAAGGAAGAGTTTCAAGGAAGGATACCTAGTCTTGGTGTATGACAGTAAATTTCTTCAACACCCAGGAAAATTCAGAATGCATTGGTTGGGACCATACAAAGTGAAGACTATCATGAATGGGGGAGCTATACAATTGAAATATATCGGAGGTACAGAGCTCAAAGGAATGATCAATGGGAGTCAACTGAAACTATATAGGGACAATCAACCTCCTAGTACTTAGGAAGTTACCACGCAGTAAAGAGTTATGTATATAGTGAAAAAGAAAAAAAGAAGGGAAGAAAAGAATAAAAGCCATAAAAAGTAAAAAGGATAAAAATAAGAATAATTCAGCGCACATGGAGGATCTCACTAGAAACTGTCCAGGAGTATGGACATATAGAGAATTTATGCACATAAAATCACAACATGTGGCTACAGGCAAAGAAGGACCCAACCAAGGAGTGGTTACAAATGAAGTATTGTGTGACGATGTAGGACATCCACATGGAGGTCCAAGAGTGGCCCGAGGAGTGGAAAGTGTCAGAGATTCCAAGAGAAATGCCGACATCACAAGTCCAGACGTAGGGTAGCATAGTCCTCGCACGACATATAGTCAGGAATGGCGCTAGACAACAAAAGAAAACAACAATAAGTACAATGGGGGAAATCAACTCAATTTGGAAGAAAACTAGAACACAAAAGAAGTCACAGTGGGGTACTACATAGGGTCCATAGGCTATAGAGCAGGCACCAGAAGGACCGACAACATAGGTGAGTGTAGAGGAAATACAGACAGAGGCACAAGATATAACCATGGACGAGGAAGTTGAGTAGGATACTGGCATGGAGACACGGATGACATAATCATTTGAACAACCAGAGGCCCAAAGGAAGAGAGCAACAAAGCAAGCAAGTGGCACCAGGAAGAAAGAAAAGGCCCACAGGAAACAAATGGAAACATCACTGACAATAGATGACGTAGATCTGATAGCCACGACAGTAGAAGATCGATTGTCAAAAGTGTGGGAAAATGCCGAAATCCATCGAACTTCAATTTTAGAACAGGTACAGTAGGTAAAAACTGCGCTAGAACAATTGTGAATCAAGATGGAACAACAACAAAAGGAGAAACCAATGCTAGTAAGAGAAGGAGCACATGTCGGAGAGACAATACAAATCATAGTGTAGGGAAGTGCTAACTTTATCATAACACTAGATATTATATTCATCGATGAGGAAACGACGCAGAAGCCCGTGAAGGATGTCGAAACGTTGGACTTGGCGTCGCCCAAGATACAAACAAAGGTATTGTTCAAGTTACAGGTTAGTGTCACGAAGGAGATTCAGTCCAGAGCAAGGTCTGATGCAACGAATATACAAATAGCACAGTAAGAAAATATGGTACTGAAGGAAGCCATTAACTAGGAAGGGAAGAAGAAAGAGATAGTGCAACAAAAAGCAGATGAGATAATGACCCAGATAAACACAGTCTTTCAAGCGATCTCATATGACACATCATCAGAGGAAACATCTTCGGAGCAGAAGATAACAAAGATAACACAGACTCTGCAACAATATAAAGAGAAGATCAAGGAACTGGAGGAGCGCGTAGTACCTACGACTCCCCCAGTAGTCCGAGTGGAAAGAGAGAAAGACGTGACAATAATCGCAAAAAACGTCGTGCAAAACATACATAGGGTGGCATAACTGCTGGAGAAGAGAGACTAGCTATGGACCCAGCATTGCACGCAACAATGGCAGATGTCAAGCAATGACAAAGGACAATGTCACTATGAGAGAAGATTAAGATGACCGCAGAAATGAAGAACCTTCAGGCGGAAGAAAAAGCAGTGTAGGCACAAAAAATCACATGATAGGCTCAGTTGGAGCCCCTATAGGAAAAAGTAGAACAGTTGGTCATGGAAATCGACGCAACGAAAGCATGCCTCGAACAGATAGGCTTGGAGGGGGGTGAGATATTAAGATCACCAGTCACCGCGTAGGTGGTCGAAGCAATGACAACAAAGAGAAGCCAGGCTCAATAGTAGTGGCAAAGGGTAGTAGATATGTACGAAGCGATGGCACAAGAAGTAGCAGACACTGGAGTTAGGCAGTGACTCGGGACGAGTCACGATGTCAGTGTTGGGGGCATGTTGGGTGCAGGCCGGTTTTGAGGGAAAAGCATGACGTGGGAGGCGGATGCGCATGCAGCAGAAGCAACACATGTAAGTCATGTGCACATGTAGGAAAAACAACACGTGTAAAAGAGACTCGCACGCATAAGAGGAAGGCATGTGAGGCACGCATGCAAGAAGACCTAGCCATGATAGGGTTAGGGTTTTGGTAAGAAGATGTAATGGTTGGTAAGATGAAGATATGTATAAGTTGGTACCTAGAAGGTCTAGTGTAACATCCACAACCACCAACAGGCCCGACAATGCCACTAACACAACCTTAACTTAGCCTTTCAAGCTCTGATACCAAACTGTAGAATCACTGACCCTCCACAGAGACCAGGTAATGCTACCATTGCAAAACATTCACATATAAATATATAACATGCATTTTAATCGAAATAAAACACATAACACATAGTTACTACCATACAGATTCAAATGTAATAGACAGTAATTCATATTCACAACGGAATACATGATAACATTCCAACATCACATGCATGCATAACATAAAATTAAGCACGCAAATGATACTTATCTTTTAGCTGGAGTAAATCCACCAACTACGTGCGGACCTTCCACGAACCTCCTAATCACAGACCACGTTGCTCATCACGCTCAACAGTGAGTCACCCCTGAGCTGGGACTAATCTCCACTGGGCAAGGGATTCCTGGGCTAGGAAAGATCAACAAGGAGGTCACACAGTTTCAGAGGAAATATTCTCTCCTAGGAGCAACTTACGCCCACTACCCACATAATCTCATTCCCCACATGTATGTCCCACCCTAGGAGTATACACCTTCACTGTCCCACAGTCCTTCGGCTGCTAAACCTCCCTTGCCTTGGGCTTCAGCAATAGGCCAGACCATAATTCTTCGAGCTCTGTGGTAGCTATAGGACCCCTTCTAGGAGTTCTCACTTCCTCCGTGCACTTTCTCACCTGGAGAGAGTCACTCACATGCCCGGAAACCTGCCTCTTCAACTAGTTACTGCTCAATTCTCGCAAGGTAAGGATAATAGCACATCAACAACATTTGGTTAACTCACGGGCGACAACAACTACAGGGACTTGGGCATGGACGTCCAAAAATGACAACAACCCACTAAGACGCAACACAGATCAGGTAATACACAGGACAACAACCCAAAAAATTAAGGCATGAACTCATATTTGCAGTGTGGATAAACCTTGGGTCACGGGACACACAGGTTGCCTTTTCCCCTTCCCTTTGGTTTCTCAGATGTGCTAGGTTATGCCGAGGGAAAACACAGAGGCCAACGAGTTTAGGCGGAGGATCAAAGAATGAGAAAGTGACCCCCAACATGGCTGAATCATCAGTTTTAACTGCATGCGCCCAGGTTGACACTTGTCTTCCTGGAGTCGTATGAGTTCCAATTAACACACGTTCCCTTTACAGGAACTCAGGACAACACCCAACACTTTGCATGCCCACTTTAGCCTTCAGAAATTAATAATAAATATTATTCCTTAAGAGGTAATCTCCCTAGCTTAGTGCCTAGGCCCACACACTTAGCTTTCTCCCTTACCCAACCTTGTGGAAGCTTAGTCCCCCATCACTCTTTCTTCGTGGTCGGTCTACATGCAGTGATGTTTATATTTTATTAATGATCTGCATAATTACATATACAAAATTAGGCTCCTGGCCTTTAACACCTAGGCTCCCCGACCTAATAAACAGATAAGCCCACCAAGTTATATACACTTTTCTCACTAGCCTATAAAGATAATTACAATTCATAATATAATTGGGGCACGTCCTTGGGGATATTACAATCCCCTCCCCTTATTTTTGCACTGTCCTCAGTGCAACTCTTTACACAACATCAACAAGATTTCCAAAATCTTCAAAAAGATGCGGGTATTCTACCCGCATAGCATCCTCATGCTCCCATGTCGTGTCCTTAAGACCGTACTAGGTCCACTAGACATTTACAAGCCCTATAGCTTGATTTCGGAGCTGTTTTCTCTTCCGGTCCAACATGCGAACCGAATGCACTTGCAAGACACCTTCTTGCTCCACCTGAATCACATTCCAATCAATAACATGATTAGCATCGGGTATATATTTCTTAAGCAATGAAACATGAAACACATTATGTACAATCATGGATGCATGTAATGCAAGCATATATGCATATACATGCAATTCTAATAACATTATAACCTGTATACAAGATACACAACATATAATAAATAGAGAATTGTAGTTATCTTTTGATTGAGAAGACTTCCATATCAACATGGTCTAGGCCAAGGTACCAAACCTCAAAAACACTCCAACCAACGGTCTCTCATTCCCCACCTGCCTGTCCCACCCCAGGAGTGTACACCTTCATTGTCACACAGTCCATCGGCTGCTATACCTCCCTTGCCTTGGGCTTCAACAACAGGCCAGACTAGAAGTCTTAGAGCACCATGGCTCGAGGAGTTCCAACTGCCCTCAGAGGTCTCCAATCGACATCTTCCTTGAGCTACTCTTTGTAATCAATATTCTAACTTTAATCAACATCATCTCATCTGCATCACCCACATGCAGTTATCATGAGAAAACATAAAATAATTCATTTAGGAACTCCAACTTAGTTAAAAAAGGAATTAAACTTTTTCCCCAAAACAAGAAATTCCATTTCATAATTCTTCTTGGTTGTTTCCAAATTAGGATTGCAACCTTCCTCGTGGTTTTCCACAAGCACCGAACTGCATATTATTTTCCTGCAAGGCTTCATCTTGCATACTGCCAACAATTGTCAGTGTTTCCTGTACATCATAATTCAATTGCAATATGTACAAAACCATATGCAATGATCTTATAATTGTCTGCATCTAGCAATTCAATCATAATTACCCAACAATTTAATAAAATAGAACGATTCGTCATTCTATGCATATGCATGTTCACAGTAATATCTGTAAGTTCATTACTTCTTTTTCTGAACAAGAAAATTTCCTATAGTCAATGCTCATGTGACTACTTGACTTGCAACTTTCCTGTTGCAATGTTTAACACCTCCCTGAAATGTCCTCAACTTCATGAGTTAACAACATTTCAGCTGTTAGTAACAATTATTTCCATGCAATAATATATATGCATGTACTTACAAAACACATTCAATCATTGCATTTAGTATACAATTTTGTCACTTATTATGCATGAGTGCAATTCTCAATGCATAATTAATCAGTGCAGCTTACATTGGATTACATAATGCTATTTATCTCAATCATGTATCTCACCATCCGTAAGTTGGAATTCTGGCCAATGTGTTGACACATTCTCCACACACTTCCTATTGTCTTCCCAATTAATATGATGCCTTCCTTTTCGACCCGAACACTACACCAAGAATACAATTCTGTGGTGTTCAGTAGTGTTAGCAAAAGGGTTGCAGTCCAAGTTTTATTTAAAGGTAGGAAGCTTTTAGTACCTGTGTGGCTCATAACCTTTCCATATCCATACCTTGCCATATCCAACCAGGTCCTGGTTTCATACATGACTAGCTTATTGGAATTCATTCCTATAACCAGTTCTTATCTTTAATTCTTTGGTTATTACCCCATAACCAAATTAACATGACATTCTACTATGTCAGTGTGTGCATTCAGAAGCTAAAAAGCTTTGAATTAATACAGGCCTCCAGCCTTTACCACATCCAGTGGTAAGGATTCAATAATATAATCATGTGATTTTAGAAAATAACTCTGGCTGAGGAAATTCTTACTTAAATTTCCTTTCAACAATGATGCAAAAAGAGTAATAAAAACTCATACCTGCATGACTTCCATTAATAAATTTTATACTACCTGAATGTCTGATAGCAGTCGAAGCTTTCATGCTTCCTTTATCAAACTTATAATCAACACTTCAGCTTTTTGTTGCTTCCCTCCTTATGCAACAACATCATCAATAACACTTGCAAACATGTAAGCATTCTTTCCTCTGGCTAACCCAACAAGCCGTAACATACTTGCTGCCACAGAAATTGCAGCAACTTCTTTCTCCCTATAAGACTTTTTCTTGCTGATCCTAGAAGTCTACAATTCTTCGTGGGTTCTTAGATATTCTTGTGCTCTTATTGTAGTCACTGTACATGACTGTTTTTGTCCTAAGCACTTTCTAGACAAATCACTCTTGGCTACCTTTGCATTTATAGTGCCAAACTAAGCTGATATTAACCTTCAACTTTCATTAATTTCCTGGGGCCAACTAACCCAATCTCGTACTTGGATGAATCAAATTCCACACCAAGTTGTTTTATAGACTCTGGATTCTTCAACATCCAATTACTCTTCAGGACTGAACTTCTTCAGCCCTTTCCCCATAGAATACTTTAGTACTTGAGGTTTTCTTGTACTCTCCACTTCTCTTTTGCTAGCGGCATAAAATTAATTGAAAGTCCTTCTTTTACCTTACCATCATAGATTCAAGTGATACGTCCAACCTCTTGGGTTGTCACTCATGGCTCTATGGGTATTCATTGTTATACAAGGAGTATGTCTCCTGAGTTAACATGGTTATGATTCCATAACCAATCATAACATAATATGCAACTTACATTTTATCTAAGTGCATTCTAGCATCAACAACACTTACACACTCTAGGCCTTCAGCCATTACATATCAATTTAAATACTGAAAATTAACTGAGGGAATCCTACCTTGATCCCCTTCAACATGTATGCATCAAAAAAAACTAAACACATACCTGCCTGGTTGTTACCAACCTACCTGTTGTTGTCTGACCAACTGATATTTGTAGAAGCTCACAGACTCCCTCCTTCATCATTTTGATCACCATTCCTGCTATCCACATGGGTCTTCACCTCGATGGAAATTATAAGCAACAACAACATCCACATAATACATAATCCATCCTTTAGTCATACTCAAACATTATTTCATAATAACAGACTATTCTAAGTTCACCAACATGTTATATGCATAACCAAGCATGTACATATGCAAAATTACACATCCATATTGATGTAGAACCCCCCTTGCTCTCCTTGGGGCTACACGACCTCCCGGTCTAGGATCTTTCAATCTTCTGAGTCGAATTGACACTTTCGGGCTCGTGATTGAACCCAAAACAATTATACACAGGCCCCCTTTTCTCCTTTAGGCACAGGTCCTGACAGACCCGTAGGCTATTCCTATGCGCTTCCAAAACTCCAAGTTTCAGGTGCTAGCCCCTTTTTAATTATCCCTTTCCTTCATAAGACCATGTGATATGACCTCATGGAAAACTGTGATTGCAGGCGTGGGCAAGAGTGGTTTTATCCCAACCCACTTTTTCCCCCGCAATTCACCTCTAGCTGCCACGTATCACTTTGTTAAAACCGTGGTATAAATTGCGGCCTGCTCTTAGATTTTTAACATCCGAGCAAGTTCTGACCCTACAATCCAGCTCGTTCGTCGATCTCCAATCCATCGATGATGATCTATGATCAACGACTGCTATCTATCCTCCTTCCACACACGATCCTAGATCTACACGATCTGTCGACATGTAGCTCCCTTTCCATGTCAACGAGTACGGTTGATTCCGACTCTCTGGCCCTCAGGAGTTTCAACTCTCAACTATTTGCTTTTCCCCGTATGACAATCTTCTGGAGTGGAAGATCTATTGACACCTGTCCTCAACAACCTAACGGTTCTGATGAACTATGACTCTTCGGCCTTCGGGAGTTCTCACGTCTCCACACACACAAATCTCCGTGGTGAATTTCCCCGGATTAACAGATCTTTTGCCACGCGTCCTCTCCAAATCAACGACCCTGATTTTCTTCGGGACTTTGACTCTTTCCGACCAAGACCAGATCAATGATCCTTTGACCTCCTCCTCGATCAATGATCGAGATCTCCTTTAGGAATTCGACGCTTTCATTCTCTGCTTTCCTCCAGAGTGCTCCATACTTGGAGTTCCAGATCTGGAGCAACATGTCCACTTTCGGATCAACGACCAAGATTTGCTTCGGCTGTTTCTCCTCTTCCTTGTCCACAAAATTTCAAAGTTGTGGATCTTACGCCACCTGTCCTCCTTGACGATGGATGATCCCAAATCACTTTGGGACATTGGGACTTTGACAAGTCCACTTCTCCTGCGCACACAAGGGTTAAGTCTCGTGCGCTTACCCCCAGATCCAACGGTCACTGATCCTTCGCGCTCAGACCTAATGGATGGGATCCGTTCCTCTCCTCTGCGCTTCCTTCGTTCTGTTGGACGCTGATCTAACAGTCCAGGCTCCTCCTCACAACTAATTTGACGACTGTTGTCGCCCCTCCTCCTGAGCTTTTGACTTCTTCTGCCTTGGAAGATTTTGTTAGTGTTCAAAGGCTTTGGCCTTTGACCTTTCTCCTACGAGTCTGCCTCTTGGATCTCATCTTCACTCTCGTAAGAGTTATCTCTTATGAGCTTTCGATTTACTTAGTCTCCTAAGGGTCTCGACCCTTCTGTTTCCTTTCAAAGGAAAACTTCGTGCCCTCTTGGCAACCTTCTGCTCAAAGCACACCTTGCTGAGCGTTTTCTACAGAGTGTTCAATAGCTCTGTGAGTATCTTCCTCTGATACTCTTCTCCCTGAACTCAATAAAGAGTTCTCTTTGTGCACACTTGTACTTGCTCGATGCCCGCCTGACAGAGCCCTACAGAGTTATCAATGACTCTATCTCTCTCTGAACTCAACACAAAGTTCTTCCTGTGTACTCCTTGCACTTCTGCTGATGAAGGTTCAACGATATCTCTCATGAGATTCTCTGTGGTTAAATTACCTTTGTCAATGCACTCCTTGCAGACAATGTGCACTCCTTGCACTCAGAAACTCAAAGAAGAGAAACAATTGAAACTTATTCAATACTTCACTAGTTTACGAATTCAAACCAATCTGATTTAAGAAAACGTTCAGATTTCATTTTCTTTCCAAGCTCTTCTCTGCTCTGTAATCATTTTCGGGCACTACCCCCTTTCTCTCAGTCCCCAACCCATGCGATCATGGGTCGTTACCAAGCGCTAGATCACTAGATTCTTACTCGGGCCTTCGGCTTTGGAAGATTTCAAAGCACCAGATAACAATCTCTCGGAGTTCCAGATTACCGAACTCGTGACGTAGGGCTGATCAACCGTCCACGTCTATTCAACATCCCACGACTGACACTTACTATGGAACCTCAGGTGTCTAAGTTACGGGTCTTCGGGATTGTGGAACATCGGAGGATCTCCCATCCACACATCTGAACTGTTAATCTCCAAACATTCCCAATCACCTTTGGTGATGTGATTACATCACATCACTTAACGTTTTCCAATTGCGTGGGCATGCAATGGTGGTTTGGAGCAACCTACCTTTCATCCTGCAATTATTCTAACGCTGACACGTAACCCCTCGGTGAAACTGGGGTTTGTATTGTAGGACCACCTTGGAGAATTAACTGTCGTGCAACTTGGATCCCCGCAATGCCTCCTGGCCATCGATCTTAATGTATAGTGATCAACACCAGTGTGGGTACTCTGAGCCTTAACTTCGTTACATAACCTCAACCCCACTAACCATGCTCATACATAGTGCCACATGGCAGAATACTAGTGGCTTACTTGTGGCCCAATCAGATGGGTGTCACACGTCACGTTCCATATGGCATTTCAAACTTCTATGGGTTCAAAACCCACTGACAAGTGGCGCATAGCCCATGTGTCCATGTCAAACCAAGTGACATCACCATGCCAAGTCACTTCAGAGTTTCGGACTTCAACCCTTCTCTTGTTTCTGGCATCAGACTTCACTGAAGTTGCAAAATCTGAAGGGCTTCCGGGTTAACTCCTCTGCACCTTCCCCAGATCTAACGGTCGTAAGGGATTTCCCTTCCTTCCAAACAAATCCTATGGTGCAGAACAAACTCTGTTACTCTGCGGATTTCCAAAGGAATTCACAACTAACTGCCTCACAACATTACCAGATTTGACGGTCGTGAAGGATTCTCCTTCTCCCCAACATATCCTAAGGTCCACATTACTCTGCGGCCCAACACCACTTCTGTCGTGGTTTTACAATACCTCTATTCCTCTTGAGCTTCGTAACATGGCCAAGGTAACTTCTTGGCACTCAGGAAGGTTCTGGGGTTCGAAATTGGTTCTCCAGACACAATTTCCTCTTGAAACCTTGGGTCTAATGACCACTTATCCAGGCCATCCAGGCTCAGCATTGAAACCATGCTCTAAACTCAAATTTTGTCTACTTCGACAAAAATTCTTTCCGAAACTTTTCCTTCAATCTCCACTAACATGGCCCATCCAGGCTCAGTGTTGAAAACCATGGCTCTGATACCAATTTGTAACATCCCCAACCACCAACAAGCCGGGAAATGCCACTAACACAACCTTAACTTAGCTTTTCAAGCTATGATACCAAACTATAACATCCTCGGCCCTCCATAGAGACCGACTAATGCTACCACTGTGGAACATTCACATATAAATATATAACATGCATTTTAATCTAAATAAAACACATAACACAGAGTTACTACCATATAGATTCAATTGTAATAGACAATAATTCATATACGCAACATAATACATGATAACATTCCAACATCACAGCCATGCATAACGTAAAATTAAGCATGTAAATGATACTTATTTTTTAGCTGGAGTAAATCCACCAACTACGTGCAGACCTTCCATGAACCTCCCAGCCATAGACCACGCTGCTCATCATGCTCAGCAGTGGGTCACCCCCGAGATGGGACTAAGCTCCACTGGGAAAGGGATTCCTAGGCTAGGCAAGGTCAACAAGGAGGTCACACAGTTTTAGAGGAAAGATTCTCTCCTAGGAACCACTTACGCCCACTGCCCACATACTCTCATTCCCCACATGTCTGTCCCACCTCAGGAGTATACACCTTCACTATCCTATAGTCCTTCGGCTGCTAAACCTCCCTTGCCTTGGGATTCAACAATAGGTTGGACCGGAATTCTCTGAGCTCTGTGGCAGCTACAAGACCCGTTCTAGGAGTTCTCACTTCCTCCGCGCACTCTCTCACTTGGAGAGAGTCACTCACAGGCGACAACAACTACAGGGAATTGGGTATGGACGTCCAAAAACGACAACAACCCAAACGGTTATGGCACAAACTCGGATTTGCAGTGTGGATAAACCTTGGTTCACGGGACACACAGGTCAACTTTTTCCCTTCCCTCTAGTTTCTCAGATGTGCCAGGTTATGCCGAGGGAAGATGCAGAGGCCAACGAGTTCAGGCAGAGGATCGAAGAATGAGAGAGTGACCCCCAACACGACTGAATCATTAGTTTTAACTACATGCGCCCAAGTCGACACTTATCTTCCTGGAGCCGCATGAGTTCCACTTAGCACACGTTCCCTTTACAGGAACTTAGGACAACACTCAGCATGTCCACTTTATCCTTTATGAATTAATAATAAATATTATTCCTTTAGAGGTAAGCCCCCTAGCTTAGTCCCCAGGCCCACACACTTAGCCTCCTCCCTTACTCAACCTTGTGGAAGCTTAGTCCCCCATCACTCTTTCTTCGTGGTCGGTCTACACGCAGTGATGTTTATATTTTATTAATGATCTGCATAATTACATATACAAAATTAGGCTCCTGGCCTTTAACACCTAGGCTCCCCGACCTAATAAACACATAATCCCACCAACTTATATACACTTGGCTCACCAGCCTGTAAACATAATTACAATTCATAATATAACCGAGGCACATCCTTGGGGATATTACATCTAGGTTGGGGGGATGGTAATGTTTGAGAGGGTTTTTGAGGAGTGGTTGGAACATGGTTAGTAGTTGTTGTTGCTTAATGCAACTATAAGTCCGATCTACTTTTGTAAGCTTTTGAGTTGAGGAGAGGGATTAAGGTAGATATTGAGGGTTAGATCGCACGCTGAGGAGCATGGTGCGATCTAGTCCACCTCATTGTAAGATCTCGACCTGTTTTGATGGAGAGTTGTAATGTGCGAGGTGCTGTAGTGTTGGGACCGAAATAATAAAAGAGAAGAATAACCAAATCTTTGTGGACGTAGCCTAGGAGGGGTGAACCATGGTAGACCCTGTGTTATGTGATTGAATGTTATGTATCTTCTTTGATTTTGATGATTAGATTTTAGATAAATGAATGAAGGAATTAGTTAGATCTCATATTTTACATGCATGAGTAACAATTTAATAATTCTAGATGTATGAACTAGTAAATGATTGAAGATCACAGAGGTTAATTGCATATCCCCACTCATGTCCTAGGCTGCGAGCACTTGAGCATTGCAACCACCCATTAGAACTATCTTGGATGAGACTACGCAATGCATCTTGTGTGTTGCGTTGCCTTCTGGTTTATGAGGAGGGACGATAGTTTTAGAGGGATTTTGTTGGAAGCTTGTTCAAATATGAACCTGGGTCAACTTATGACATTAAAGTAAGATCAGAGTAGATAAATTAATAACCAACAAGAATTCTGGAAAACAACTCCTGAGGAGCTTGGACTCCTAGACAATGTACAAGTGGAATCCTGGCAAGAAGAAGCACATCAAAGGAGAATAAGGATAAAATAGGGACCTGACATACTCCACCGAGGATCTTCCACAAAAGGTTCATTCACTCTCAAGGAAGCTTATAGCCTCCAGGCTTCTCATCATCTCCTCCTTAGAGAACAAATATGGAAGAACATTTGGGCTATCAATCACTGGTCCAAGGTGAGTTCTTTCCTCTGGTTAGCCACTCAAAATTGGATCCTCACATGGGAAAATTTGTGGAAAAAAGGACTCACTGGTCCCTTGATCTGTCCACTCTATCTCAATGCAGAAGAACACATGGAACACCTTCTTAATCGATGGATGTACAACTCACAAGTATGGGATCAAGCTCCACAACAAATGCACATGTCTGACAGAAATCATAATAGTCTCTACAACAACCTAGACGATTGGAGACAAAGAGCATATCAAAATGCCATTCTCAATCGCATATGGATCCTTCTTCCAAGATTCATCTTATGGAATCTATGGAAAGATCGAAATCGACGAATCTTCCGATCCACCCAGCTCCCATAGGATCTCACTTGGAAGCAAATTCAGGACAACATATTGGAAACCATCAATCTTATTAAGTGGACTGATGAAGACCTCACGTGTAATCAACAAGAAGCTACGCTCCTTCGACAATGGCATTTCACCCCCCGACCACCAAAATATGAGGTGCACCCCAGACCTGCTGCCCCTGCTAGCTCCGCTCATTGGATGAGGCCCCCCGCTGGCTTCTTTAAGGTCAATTTTGATGGTGCCTCGAAAGGAAATGCTGGACGTGTTGGTTTTGGTGTGGTTATCAGAGATGACACAGGGAAGATGAGATATGTTTCTGTGGGCAGTTTGGGTGTAGACACCAATAATGCCGTAAAACTTTGGGCCCTCATCAAAGGAATCCAAGCAACCACGTCCATGGGCCTTCAAAATCTTGTGGTTAAAGGAGACTCTCAGATAATCATAAAGCTACTCACGAGACTCCTCCATGGCTCTACGCCTTCTAAAATCTCTCTCCTAGCTGGAGGTTGCTTTCGAATTTAGAGCTATTGAATTCACTCATACAAAGTCAGCTTACCCTTATTCCATCATTCATTCATCATGAGGAAAATAAGGTGGCAGATAAGCTAGTTGATGTTGGAGTTATCCAAGATCACTCTGATTTAGAATTCAATTTTTAGTAGCTACAAAACTCCCAACTCCTCCAAGAATGCATCTCACTTGCAACTTATGACAACCTCTCCCTAGATGGGGTGTCACCATAAGCAATTGGCGACAGATGGGTTTGGGCTGGCCAACCACATGGTAGTGCCAACTACTCGAAGTTAAGGTGCCCTGCTTGAAATACAAGATCGTCACCTCCCCATTCATTTTGCTTACCAGTTCGAATCGTGAGAGCGCTTGTGTTCAAGTGAGCATCAATACAATGGGGATGAATTTCTTCACTATCTAGGCTGTTGCATTCATCCAAATTCTGGTCGGATGCTGGTGCTGGAATCCAAACTCTGAAAGGATCTGTCGAAGCCACAGGGCTTCCTGACTTGCATTTACCGCTGCTCGGTACTCTGCTTCTGCTGAAGAAAGTGCAATAGCCTGTTGTTTCTTACAGG
>ML783037.1:540090-581775 GCA_009831015.1 Picea engelmannii | reverse complement strand
CCCATCGCGATGGCACTTTGTTCCACTTGTTGTTGTAGTTCAAATTTTGTTTTAGTCTGTCACACACTAATTTCAATTCACGACCTTTGCTTCTCACAGGTTCCCATCAACTGCATTTGTTCCGCTCCCTAGTCATCATCCTTCCCTTTCCTCCACTGCCTCCCTACTATGTCCTTCCCTTGCACCATTTGTTGACGATGCCCCGTGAAAGATCTTGGTACCATCGTAACGCTCTGACCAGATCCTCCATGACTAGAGGTCGTGGCTCTACCATTGGTGAAAACAACCTTCTCGACAACATTGCTTTTGACTCACTCACATCCTCCACTCAAGGCCCAATCAACCCTCCTCCTCAATGTGTGTTGAGGTCCCCTTGGGGTTGCTTCATCGACGAGGAGTTGCATTCCACAACTCCCTCCACTTCTGCGCCTCCTGGCTCCTCTCCTCCTTCGCTTGTTCCTGTAGCGACCGACCCTCCATTGTCCCTCTCTAGTCGACGTCTCCACAGTCCTTCCCCTCCCACCCTGCCTTTCCCCACTCCACCCAGTTCACCCCTGGAGCTCATTGCAATCTTGCTCGACCTTATCTTTGACATGAGTCGAGCCTTGGAGGATATGAAATTCTACTTGGAAAAGATGCATCTTCGGCTCTCCTGGATGGTAGCTCAATTCAACCACTTCAGTGATGTTCCTCTAGCTCCAGTTGTCAGCGCTCAAAACACAATTTTATTGGGGATCCCCATTCCCCTGCCTCCGACACCGACTTTGGACAACATCCATGATCAGGTTCCTCCTCATGATAAATAAGCATCTACTACAAGACATTAGCTCTATACATACTTGCACTCTATATGTAATTGTTAATATAGTTTTTTGGTTTTGGATTGCGGACAACACAACTAGTTTTGCTTCTCTTAGCCTAATACAATCAATTTTTTGGACAATTCAAATAGTTCATCCAGATAATAAACTTCAACAACAACAGACTGGTTTCCATTTTTAGCACCCTGGTCGACTGGTCTATGTTGTCATGTATATTTTCAAACATTTAAGATAATATACACTGTTAACTTAAAAAAATGAAAAAAAAATGTCAATTAATTGGAAAAATATTTTTAATATTCAAGTTCATGAAAAAGAAGTGTGTAACAAGTGCAAAGTCAATGGTATCTCTAAATCTACAAAGTATCATGGACCTACCATGGACACCAAGATGTTCATGTACCTACCATCGACACCAAGATAAGTCAAGATGTTAATCTTACTTACGACTTGAAAACGCTAAAAAAAACAAAAGTAATGAGTATAGTGCATGGCCTTTTAAACCATTTATCTTTAAAAAGTTATCAATGCAAGTTAAACACCTCACGATCAAATAGTAATGAGAGAATGGGAGAAGTTAAGCTAGTTGAAATATTTATGAGTTTTTTATTTTCATTGAGGACAAGTTCCCGTTAATGAACCAAAGGAGATAACATGCTTCATGTGGTGTCCCGTTAAGACAAGCACTATGGCATAAGCCTAATTGGTACACAAACTTATGTTAAATTAATATAGCCAAATGAAATTCATTTTATCACTTAAACTTTAGCTTAAAATAATGGTTGTAAGGAAACTTTTGTTTTATCTTGGTCTAAGTTCATGGTGGGTCATTTCTGTTGGTGTTTTTTTTTTTTTCAAAATCATTTTTTTATTATGGACTTTTTTTTTAGCTAGGGGCAAAGGGGGAGATAAATTTTTTTATTGAAAAACATAAAAAGGCCAAAAAGAAGAGTAATTGGAAACAAAGGAGTAATAATGTGTAAAGTAGTGGTTATGGAGTCTATCACGAAGCAATGCATTTTTTTTTAAAACTTTTTTGCAGTTCTAAAAAACAAATTGATTTAAGGGAGAGGGATTGGTACTTGGGAACTCTAACTTTAGGGGTATGTAGCGTTTACATAAATCCACTTTGGAATTCCAATTTTTCCTACATATACTGGTGTGTTCCTCATTGTCATATTTCAATTGGGTGTGACATGTTTAAAGGTGATGATATTTACATTAATGGTTGATTCATGTACCTGTACCTTCTATGAGGTGGATGTGATTTAAAGGGAATTTACAATTTAAAAATGTAAAAAAAAGTTATTTTTATTTTTAATGGTTGATTCATGTACCTGTACCTTCTATGAGGTGGATGTAGTTTAAAGGGAATTTACAATTTAAAAATGTAAAAAAAGGTTATTATTTTTTTTTTAAACATGTAAATATTATTTTGTGATAAATTTCTTTCATAATAACATGCACATAAAGAAATTTTTATGTTCAATAAATAATTTTAAATCATTTAAGATTGGGATGC
This sequence comes from Picea engelmannii, assembly GCA_009831015.1. NCBI lineage: Eukaryota > Viridiplantae > Streptophyta > Pinopsida > Pinales > Pinaceae > Picea > Picea engelmannii. The sequence continues at coordinate 579,432 of ML783037.1, read as the reverse complement.
ATCCGCACACTTCCCTCATAATTATTGTATCTCATTCAATTTTTGGGTTTTCTCTCCTACATTATTTTGAGTTTTTCTTTTTATATTTTTGTCTTGTGTTGATCTACATCATTTCTCTTAGGTTCTTATTAGTCCCTACCAAAGGCCTAGGATTATAGCAATGAGTTTCCCTTTGACTATGTATTAGTTTAATGTTGACTTTAAATTTGTGTGTTATATTCAATGTGTAACATAGGAAATCAATATATGCATTTTTTTAATAATAAAAAAATATACTTTTCTAAAATTTAATTGACTGATATCTTTGATGTGTTATTGCAGGCTTCATGTGATTCAATGTATAAAATTAATTACACAATTAATAGATTAGAAATAGTCTGCTAGAAAGTACAAGAACTATGGCCTCAATTATTTGCAAAATAAGTAGAACTATGGCCTCAATTACTTGCAAAATACGTAAAAGATTTGTCACGGTTCAATCGAAGAGCTTGCATGGTGGTGGAAGTGCGATGACTGTACAACACGTAATGACAGAGTAAGTAAATACAAAGGGGGCAATTTATGAAGAGATTACATTCCTCTCACATGGAGATATATAATATTTTAGAAAATTTATATTTTTAAATTAATTTTATTTATTTGATAAATAATTTTTAAACTAAAAAATAAAAATTGATAAATTATCTATAAACATTAATAAAAATATTTTTTAATTTTTAGAATTTTTAATTCATAAAATATTATAAAAATTTTATTTAAAAAATTAATAAAAATTATATCAAATTTACCCAAAAGTCAACTAGACAACAATATCACTCTGATTTGATTTTTAAATAAATGGTCTATCTATTTTAGATCGTATGGGGTTTGTCTCGATGATCTAGATTTAAAGTCGAATGTGTATCTCAACGGGCAAGCTATTACTTATGTTTTTATTACACAACCAATTATATAATAGGTTTAATTATTCATTACATATTTTCAAATTTTATTGGCAGGGACTAAGCTGCCATGCAACCCTTGTTTATATATATATATATATATATATATATATATATATATATATATATATATAGAGCCTAATCAACTTTTGGATTCTCTCCCCTACATTACTTTGAGTTTTTCTTCTTATATTTTTGATCTACATCATTTCTTTTAAGCTCTTTATATATAATTTTTTTTCCCATGTTTTGTTTATATTGTAGGGTGCAAAACAATTACAAATAGATGTCTTTTGATGGTGTGACCATGGAAAGAGAGAAAAACTCGTAGGTAGAGGAATCAACCATGAAAATAGGTCTTTTTTATTTTTTCTTAGGTTTTGTGTCTTATTAAATATTTGCTAATCATTTACTCATTGTCCTTGGAAAATATAGCCTCTGTATGGGAAAAAAGTAGTGCAAAGGTTACATAGAGGTTCAGGAAAATGTTTGCAAAAGAGTGCAACCCTAGAAAGTAAAAAGCACAAGAAGTTTTCAAGAGGGGTGATGGATACTTTTAAAGAATATGATGTTTAGGGTTTAATTATTATACATGTTTTCTTTGACATCAAACCTTCCTTTCATTACTAATATAACAATATTTAGAACATTTAAATACAAAAAGCATGTGTTGTGCACATGATTGTCACTAGAACTAGTAAAGAGAAACAAAATTCAAAACATCCGAGAAAAAAATGTTCTAAGTATAAAATAAAACATGTCCAAGGTGCCATAAGTCCTAAAGCAAGATACAAAAAACAATAAAAAAAATCATGACATGCAAAAGTAAGGGGATTATCATGGTTGTATATGGCATGAATTTAACTTATCGTCGCATGATTTTCTACAATTAGGGGCTCCCAACCATCACCAACCTCAAAAGGATTCAAATCCTTTGAGATAGCAAGGTTCGAGGTTGGGCATTTCTTGCCTCGTGTGGTAGTGGTAGGGGGCGTATTGCAACCCCACGCTTGCCTCTCTTTGATGAATCTACTAGTGCATTTTCAGTTTCTCGATTGTCATTGGGTTGATGGGGGATAAGAGGGCCCAAGTGGCTCCTAATTCATCATGCATTGGGAATCCCCCTAGAGCTCCAAAAGTCACCAAAGGTGGTCCATTTTCATCCTTAAATTTCTTATTAGTCCCTGCCGAAGGCGTAGAGGGACTATAGCGATCGATAATTTTTTGACTTCATATTAATATGTCCTTTGACTATAAATTTTCGCATCATCTGTATAGTTCGTACTATAGAAGTAAAAACATTATTATATATATATATATATATATATATATATATATATATAAACTTATATGTCATCGTCTCATTGGAGAATATATTCGAGGTCTTATTGCTAGCTTCGATGTTCCCAATGTTGTAAATGTGTAGATATCCAAAGTTTTGAGCCGAGACGCTCATTTTTAATTTTTATTACATTTTTACTGAAATGTTTACAAACCGAAAGTTCTGAGCATGGACGCTGTTTTTTAATGTTTTTTTATTATTGGTCCCTGCCGAATGCATAGAGGGACTATAGTGATCGCATATTAATGTCCTTTTACTATTATTATTATTATTATTATTAGTCCTTTGTATTTGTATTGAAATGTTTGCATACCGAAGGTTTAGATCATTGACACTTTTTTTGAGGTGCTTGAATAGTCTTGACAGCTTAAATGTTTACATAGGTCCTGAAACAGGCTTGACAACTTAAATGTTTGCATACCGCGAGGCCCTTAGACAACCTAAAAACTTTAAATGTTTACCTAAATAGGCTTCTCGGAGTACATTTTTCCTCGAAATTTTCCATACAATGTTGCAGTGAATTTGGACAATATTGTTGTCCACCGCCAGTTGAATAGGAATTGTATGTTTCATACTTCTTCTACGCTTGGAATGAAATTTGGTCATCGGTGAAGCTACATACATTGTTTACCGGTTTGGTGGGTGCTTCTTCTTCGTTGGTTCGTTGGTTGCAGGTTGTTGTTGTTTGGTTCAACATTGCAAGGTTGGGGACCTGTGCTTGCGGTTAGACTTGTTGGTGCTTGTTGCTTGCTTTTGTTTACTTCAACTTTGCAGGGTTGGGGTCCTACATTCACAGTTGGATCTTTTTTTTTTTACTTTGCGGGGTCCAAGTGTTGCACCCACAATTCGACCTGCGCTTCTGTCGTTCATCGTTTTAGAGTAAGTTTCAATGCCATAGTTTCATTTTCTATTCCTTCTTTGCTGTTCAGTGTTTGCGGTTTGCAAGTAAGAATGTTTGCTTATTTCTACTGGCATGCTCGTCATATGTTTCCGGTTCCTTCTGTGCTTCTGCTGCATTTCGGTAATCGTTGGAGATACATATGTTGTTCACTGGTTCGGTGGTTGTTGCTTGTTCACTGGTTCGTTGGTTCGTCGGTTGCTGCTTGTTGTTGTTTGGCTCAAGTTTACGAGTTTGGGGCCCTGGGGCTGCAGTTGGGCCTGTTCGTGCTTTCTCGCTGGTTTGTTGCTTGATGTTTTTTTTTTTTTTTTTACTTCGGCTTTGCAAGGTTTGGGTCCTACGTCGACAGTTGGAGCCGATTTTTTTTTTTTTTTTTGGCGCTTTGCGGTGTTCAGGTCCTGCACCCGCGAGTGGACCTGCAGTTCTGTTGTTTGCCATGTATGGCGAAGTCGAGATCTGGCATCTGTTCCGTGCCCGCCTGTTCTACTGTAAAATTTTGTTGATAGTTTAGTGTTGACATGATACAAAATAGTGGCATAAGAAATAATTGGACAACTACATGTGCAATTACAATATCCACTGTCTTTTTGTTAAGATAAAACACGTGCAAAACACACTTATTAACCATATATGGTGAAATGTGGCCATATCACAATACAACCTCTTTATCCTCTACACAGACTGGTGTGACCACGATACAATTTGTCTTGTACTTGAGATATGATATGTACACCAAAGATACTGCAAAATTATATTTCCACGTCTGGAAGCATATCTCATTATCCTCTACACAGACTGGTGTGACCAAGATACAATTTGTCTTGTACTTGAGATATGATATGTACACCAAAGATACTGTAAAATTATATTTCCACGTCTTGAAGCATATCTGGATACTTTGCCATAGAAAACCAAAATCATTTAGCTATGGCCATGCAATTTCCTAATATTTTGCGACATGCAATATATTTTGGGCAGGAAAAAACTTTATATATTTACAACCATGGATGGAGAAAAGCAAATGTTCATGTTTCTAACTATCTTTTATTCTATTTGTTGATTCTCATTTAGTGTATGTACATATTGCTTGTTCTCCGCTTCATACCAGATTCCATTCATGTTCATTGTATTTTGTAAGTTCCCACATTCAAACAAACAAAATAGCTGGAGAAAACGAAGGAGTCTTAACTGCAACAGTGGATGAGGAGATAGAAAGGTACATGCTTGCTTTGTATTTCATTTATTATCTGTATATGTGTTCACCTAGTTTATTGTATGTAGATATTGCGTACCTTCCTACATAATAACTTATCTTCATGTCCTTTGTATTTCCTGTGCCGCTACATTGAAAAAATTTGAACTCTGTTTATTTTTTTTTACATGTCTTCTTGCATACTAACTTCTTTCATGTCCATTGTATTTTTCCTGCATTGCTACATTTAAACAAATAGAGTGGCTGAAGAGGACGATGGAATCTTTGGCGTGAATTTAGCAGAGGAGTTAAAGAGGTGCATACCTGTACTCTTATTTCATATTCTAGTGTTTAGTATTTCATTTATTGTTCGTGTATTTGTTCTACTGCTTTGCACCTTTTTTTGCTGTATGTATATACTACATATCTTTCTGCTTATTCTCATGTGAATTGTATTCTCTTTGCTGCTACATTGAAATAAATAGAACTATATTTCTTTCTTTTACATGTCTTTCTGCATATTAACTTGCCTTCATGTCCACTGTATGTTCAACGTTGCTACCTTGAAAGAAACAAATTGGTTGGACAGGAAGATGAATTCTTATATGCGACAACAAAGGGGTCTGTGGTACAATCTTTGAAAAGGTATACCAACTGTGCTAGTAAATTAAACATACAAAACGGGTGGGGGCATATAATATTGGACTAGAAAATGATGATTTGGCAACAATGGGCCTTTGTGCCCTCCGCATTTCTAATTTTTCCATTTTCTATTATCCCCCTTTTTTTCCCTCTTCTATACTTAACTTTTCTCATCTACTTTTGATTTCTGATTGCTTTGCTTAGTCGTCTTTATGAAAATGCCTTGGTACGCGGGTTGGCGGGCTCACGGTTTCACATTTATGGTTATTCTTTTACCTTATTCCATACTTACCCACTTTGTCGATCTCAGGTTCCCGGGTTGGCGGGTTCAAGATTGCGCCTCTAGCTTCAGAGCTTCCACGATATACAGATTGGACGTTGTACCCCACCATCACGCCCTATTTACTGTTACACATTTTTCAGTCAAAAAATCCGAGGCATACAATTTGACCCTCAAGTCCTCATGTTTCTCGAGTATCCCTTGACACCCTATTTCGTATTCCATCTCCTTCAACCCTGTAGGTGACATTAAGAACAATTATGGACAATACACAATGCATATGCTTGTTTAGTCATTCTGATGTTGATCTACACATGCTTGCATCATAAAACATTTGACTAGTGACATGGCCATGAGCAGTCAATCATCCCAAACATCAACAAACCGACAAGGCCAAAGGTAAAGATGCATACATTATGTTCCTCATATGTTTACCAAACAAATATCCTCATCTATTTATTCATCTATGGCATGGTGAATATGCTGATGTCATTTACAACACATACTTTGCAGTTCACAAGAAGTATCAACAAGTGCAAGTGAGACGCCGAGCATAGCACAAGTTCCGCAAACTAAGAGGTCTGGTTGCAAAAATCTGGATCCATAGTTCATCCAAGATGTGCGTCTACTTGTACATTTTATGCCAGGAAAAAAGGAAACAAAAAAATAATGCACACTACCATTCACATTACTTTTCCTATTCAAAAAATGTCACCAGGTCTAAACTTGTAACACCCAAAATACTATCAATAGAGGGCTTGAACAACCACCGAACTGGATAAGTGTTCATCAGGGACATAATGGTCGTCTATAGCACCTACTTGGACAAGGCAAAAAAAACTAGATCCATTATGTGTGCTGACATGACAGACAAGGAGGCCCCGATGACAGTCACACTAACTATTACCACACAACTTGTCCAGAAACATGCAAAAAAGATATTGCGAGGTAATGGGATATCCATTACAAATTTTAATATATTGTCTAAAACAATATATGACCGTGGTGATTGTGATCAGATTATATCACTCAACGAAACAAGTATTGTGGAAAAAATTCCCACTATTTGTTCAGAATATCGTTTCGTCCAGGACACAACTATCAACCAACTTGCATGTGACATTCCCCAAAAATAAATATTTTTTATTTTTGTTTGCTGGAAATTTATTTTCGTTTTTGGCAAATTCGAATCTGGAATTTTTTTTCCATTTATGGCAATTTCGAATTTCGAATTTAATAATTGTATTTAATTATTGTGACTATTGGGCAGAGATCTGTTTGGACTCAAATAACTATTTGACTATGACACTTGTATCACAACCGAATAATTATATTAACTGCAGGAGGAAAAATGGAACAACCATGTTAAAAATCAGCTGACCATGACTCCATGAGTGGGGAACAAGTTGGAACTGCCTCTGGGCTGATGATTACAAGTGGAAAATCAGAGATTTGGCCACTGGCAGCCCCTGAAAGTCAGGGATTAAGAAAGCTGCGAAAATCCCCAAAGGAGGGAAAAGACCTAGGCAAAGAAAATGGATATATAGCATATGCGAGGAGGCAGGATGCTGCCAAGTATGCTAGGAAAAGGATTCCTGAGCTCTCTTGATGTTTATAACAACTCTCTTGATGTTTATAACACTGTTGAGTAAGTGTGAGGCAAGAGGAGAACTGTTGGAATTGAAGGACATTGCTGAGGAGGAGTTTTCAAGTTCGCCCTCATGGATTCATGGTTAGGCTAGGGGGTGAATCGAGCAAGTGACTTTGGCTGCCCTCTTCTATGGTTGGGAGGATTCAGATATGTTGATCTACCCCTCTCTATTATGAATGACTATGTTTTTATTTCGATGTCTTATTAAATCTGAATTGGAATGATGTCCACTCTCTGTCTGAATGATTTTCTGATGCATTGTATTGATTAAATTGGAACTGTAACATTTTCCATTTTTGGTTTGTTATGGGGAATATATGTGAAGAACATCTGTAATTATATTTCTATGGAAAAGAGGAGATTAACGACAATGAGGCAGATCCTCTCTGTAGATAAACCCCCAGGAAATCAAGCTCAGATCCCTTGGAACATCATTATTAATGACCAATCTCTAATGTGATGATATTCTTAACCATGTATTTACATAGATGCATAGATGTATTTCCAATTATTCAATCCTTAATTCCTTAAATGAGTCCAACCGACCATTTCCCTATTCCATAGCCACTTTCCCAGAATTCCGCAAATATACAAACCGACCACTGAACTGCCCCATCATGCTCTCTTCTGTTTTACACGTTTTGCAGTCAAAAGTTCTGAGACATAAAATTTGACTATTGGACACTCACCTCTCCTTAGTATCTCCCGTAACCCTGTTTTGAATCCCGTCCGACCGCTTTTCATACATTTCCATTCCTTGCTTACTCTTCTTTGTCTCCGTCAACTTCACACTTGTTTATAATAAAAAAAATGTTTATATATATCTTGTTTCTAAATATGCAATTAGTGAGATTTAATTATAACATCTCATCGTGCAGGAACCGTATAGATTGTCATTGATGAGCGAAAGACTCGAGGAGATCTCCTATTAATACACATTAAACCAAGATTTGTGGAGGGTTATATTATCCCTTCCAAGTGTTGATTTCAAAATCATGGAATGTCGTTCGCACGTCGTCGGGTTGACATGTTCACGAAACCTCCAATCCTTAATTTCTCTTCACCGTACCCGCCACCTTCACACTTCTAAATATGCAATAAGTAAGCTTTATTGCTAAGAGCTCATCATGCATCACCCATAGAGATTGTCATTAATGAGTGAAAGGCTCGAGGAGATTTCCCATTCATAAGCATTGAACCAACATTTGCGGAGGGTTATATTATCGCCTCCAACTGTTCATTTCAACCATCGTTTGGAGCAAACGAACGTTCTCATAAACATATGGCATCAAATCGACAACAATTCTTTGGAGATACAGTGAACATCTTCGGGCATGAGGACCAAAACTTCCAGTGGTCCAGGGCATATTATTATTACTCATCCCTTGCCACCTAGAACAAAGTAATTTGGACCTCTAGTATTACTCGTGCAGGTTGTGTCCCTGAAGTTTTTGACTGTAACGAGTTGGTCTTTTGGTGCATCGATAAATATATTTCAGGCCAAATAATTATTCGACTGCGGGACCACCCTTCTATTTCTTTGTCACCTCAGGTCTTTCGCCAGATGTTAATATTGTCGGAGCCAACATTGACGTTCAAAGGAGAAGATTCCAAGCAGTTCCTAAGAAAGTATAATAACGGGTTGGACCTCTTTCCCGAGTTCCTGGAAGACCTGATAACAGTTCCTGAAGATATCACAAGCTTGCAAGTTATTTCATTTAGAAATCCATTCTAGAAAATTGCATGTCTATTTACAAGAATAATGGGACAAGAGTCAACAACAACTATTTCTCGCATGGCTCTTTATATTTTTTATTTCACATTCAAGGAACAAGCCATTTTTTATTGGGGCAAGCTAATTTCCCATGAAATATGTTCTCAATTGTCAAGCTTAAAAAAGGAGAAGAAATTTTATATGTCATCCTACTTGGTTTTTGCGATAGTGCATTGCTGCCTGTTTCCAAAAATATCTCTGTCCAAGAAGATAAACTGGGAATTCGACCTAGTAACGTTCTGGTACCAGGCCTTGTGGAAGCACAAGGCCTCCCACTGTTTTTATGAGGTTTTTAATGGCTTTATGTCTATTTTCAAAGTTTTGTTGTTAGGAGAAGATGCTCGCCACATATCTGACCAGGAAACCAGGTTTTTGGACAGGAAGGGGGCACTTGAACATATGGATAATTACACTATGATAAGGATTTTTGGCTCCAGGATAAAACCTTCTCTCCTTCCATGTCACATTACAGACAAAATGTTTTTTACAGAAATAACAAGGCAATACAACTACTGGTTGCATCTATTCCAAGAGAAGAGAAAAAAATAGTTCATTCCTCTGCCTTGGAAAGCCGGGGACTTCGTGTTGAGGAACTTCAACAAAATTGACGAATTTGCAACCCATTTCAACAACGTGAACCTAATATATGCTGAAAGCCTAAGAGGGTTCGACCCTAATAAATATTTTTTAGAACATTTACAAACACTTGGCTTCGAAAATTATTTTTTCAAAAAACACCTGACCCAAAACAAAGACATTGATGACAATGCTCCTACTTCTAATGCCGATGACCTAGACACATTGCAAAGCACCACTGGATTGTACAAGCAACAGGGAAAAGGCCCCGATGAGAAGAGTGTTCAATCGACGGATAACACTCCCAAAATTATGACATCCCAGAGCATTACTCCAACGACCCACCACCACAAAAAAATAACTCATAATTATTCAAATGGAGGAGGAGATAACGACCCTCCTCACCCTAAAATTGATAGTTCTCACAAGCTTCCCGTGGACAAGAAGAAAAAAAAAATTGTGGGATAGGCGAAAGAGCCCGAAATTGAGAGTGAGAACATGGAACTTGAGCTTGATTTGGATAGCGTATTCCACAACCTTGATCAACCTAGAGATGTGATCTAGCATAGTCGTCCAATGGACATAGCTAATACCGAAAATTTTGACGAAGATGAATCCTTCATGTTCAAGGGCACTGTTTTTGACAGCCAGTCCAAAAAATTAATTATTGAAAAAAAAGATGTAAAAAATAAGAAAGGAAAATCGCGTTCAGAGGTTAACCTTGCGAACATGCGGCCGTCCCAAATCTGCCGACTTCACATAGTGACCACAAATGCTCTTGATGATTCCATTGGAGGCATTGAGGCCGAGAATGCCAGACTGAAGGACCAGGTCAAGGAATTGGAAGAAGCTTTGATTCCTATGCCATTGCTTGCCAGTCCTTTGGCAATAGCCATGCCTGACACCCCTGCAGCCAAGTTAAAAGGATCCTCTAGCATCCTCACATCGCGTAGAGGATATGTGGAGAATAATATCAAGAAAATAATGGACCTGATTGCCGAGTCATGGGAAACATCACAAACCATGGCTTCCCTTGGAACGGGGGCAGATAATTTGCTCAAACATTTGCAGGTGGAATTAAAAAATGAAGAACATTTCTATATAGACATGGTCCTTCCTTTTGGAACCATTTTCAACAACATGACAGAAACGAGAAGAAGACAACAAGATCTCCCATCCAAAAACTGGATTACTCAATTAAATGCATGTTGGAAAGAAAAAGTGAAGAACCTGTATCTCATTGTCTAGTCATGTGAACAAGCCATTTCAAAGAAAGAAAAATTATTCACAAAGCTAACCAAAATATACTTAGCCAGAAGGACCAACAACTTCCAAGACGCGAACTTAATTTTCAACTCCTTGCCCTTAATTAAACAAGCCTTCGATAAACACGTTGATATTTTTAAGGCGTCGCCTTTGGAAAATTTTCACAACATGCTTGATTTGGATTTTATGAGCAGAACGAAATGACTACAGATTATTAACAGGTTCTTAACACAAAATAACAGAGATATAGTAAAACTGGTTTTCTATTCAATACGGAAATAAGCTGAAACTGTAAAATGCATCGGAAACAAGCTTACTAGAATGGTGGCGACTTATCTCCGAGAAGAGATGTGACAGCTACGGTCATTCGCAAGAAGATGATTACAATGAGGCTCTGAAGGCCTTTTTACAATAAACAAGAATTCCAAAAACCCTAGACATCCAAAAACCTAACCCTAGGAGATGAAGCGCCAAAAGTCACGTGGGCCCCGTTTGGGTAAGTTAGTACATCAACTTCCCGGGGTCGTAACTTTTGCATACGATATTCGTTTTAGGCATATGATAGCTCGTTGGAAAGGTATCATCGAGGAGATTCATTTTGGGGGCTCAATAATACATTTGGATATCTTTGAGAAGCTCTATCCTACAAAACCTTCATTTAGGCCCTCAAAATGGCCCCAGAAGTTAAAACTGCTAAAAATAGTAAATTGCCAAAATTGTCAGAAAACTGTTTTGAGCCAGTTGGAAAAGGTGGGTGGCCACTGATATCCATCTGGATCAATCCTCCCTCCATAGGAAGCAATTTTCTCCATTGCGTTGAGATCCCCCATTAGATGAGGAAATTTCTGCTGAATTTGGCCCCAGGTGAGCCACTTGCCTTGGTGCTGGAGCTGCCCTGATTTGACGACTCGATAAAGCTGGATCCTTTGCTATTAAGTGCCCTTGATATGTGTGTCCAAAATCTGATTGTTGGATGCCTGTTGTATGCAATAAGGGTTGAGCTCTATTGGTGTTAGCTGCTCTGCTACATCTGAGGTGTCCAATAATGGTGGGAAATAAGGGTGAAGGAGATCCACGTTGCACACTAGGTGCAGGCCAAGGAAAGGAGGAATGTTGAGCTCAAAATAATTATCCCCCATGGCCTTGGTTATGGTGTACAACCCATAACAGAGTGGGCAAACCTTTTGATGGGGTCTTGTAAGGCGTTCTTTCTACAAGTGCAACCAAACTTTGTTGCCCACTTGAAACTTATGTGGCACCTGATGTTGATCATGGCGTGACTTGTACTTGTCATTGGAATTCTGCAGGATATCCTGAATCTGTTGGCATATGTGTTGGATCCGCTCAATGAACCGTGTGGCTTTGTCAGCTTCAGTTGGAGCAGGAGATGAGTCGGTCGAGGTGACCGTAAGGGGAAGTGCAACATCTATGGGACCCAATGGTTGGAATCCCAACCCCACCTGAAAGGGGTCATGGCTAGTTGAGCTATGAAGGGGTCGGTTGTAGCTATGTTGGACATAGGGAAGGCTCTCATCCCATGTGCGAGGGTGCTTTGAATTATACATGCGAAATATATGCACAATCATTCGATTGACGACCTCAGTTTGGCCATTTGTCTGGGGGTGGAAGGCCATGGATTTGGTGAGCTTGGTGTCTAGTAGTGACTAGAGGATTGACTAGAATGTGTTGAGAAATCGACTGTCCCAATCTGAGACAATGGTTTGTGGGATTCCAAAATGTACCTAGACTTGTTGAAAGAAGATCTTGGTAGTGGCCTCTGGTGTGATGTTCTTCTTGTAGGCAACTAGAATTACCATCTTAGAAAAGCGATCAACAACTACAAAACCACAGTCATTTCCCTGCTTGGTGGATGGGAGGCCCGACATGTAGTCCATTGAGATGGATTCCCATGGCCTATCAGGAGTAGGAAGAGGGGTGTACAGGGCCAATTTCTTAGTGGTCGATTTGGCAATAACGCAGGCAATGCAGGACCTGATATACTTGCGGACCTCCTGTCGAAGTTTCGGCCAGTAGAAATGTTTCTGTAGAATCGCCACTATCTTTTCGATGTCGAAGTGTCCCGCCACCCGACTGTAGTGGGCTTCCCAGATTAGCTTCGTTCACTCGCTTGATGGAACACAGATATGGTCCAGATGACACAACAACCCATCCTGAAGATGGAAATTATCGACAACTGCGTTTGCACCCAACAATTGGTAGGTGGTGGGGAAGTCTGAGTCTATCTCATAGAGTTGGGGCCATCTAGAGGTCTCATGGCCGCATGAGTCTAGCACCACGACTAGCGGTCTGCTGAGGCAATCAACGAGGCAATTAGTGCTTCCTTTTTTATACTTGATGTTGAGGTGGAATGGCTACAAGTATGTGGACCACTTTTGATGGAGATCATTCTGCAATTTTCCTTGTGTCTGCATGAACTGCTATGGCTTATGATTAGTGTGGATGACTGTCTCCTTCCCAAGAATGTAATGTCTCCACTGGCGGAAGGCTTTCACAATGGAGTACATTTCTTTGTCATAAGTAGTGTACTTATGGACAACATCTGATAGTGTCTCACTATGATAGGCCACGGGGTGGCTGTGTTGAGTGATAACGACGCCCACCGCATAGTCTGAACCATCTGTTTTGATCTCAAAGGGATGCTGCAGGTCTGGTAGTGAAAGTACTGGGGTTGAGCATAAGCGTTGCTTCAAATCGTCGAACACTTGTTGTTGGGACCGACCCCACACAAATTTTTCCTTACCACCACACCTGGTTATTTGGCTAAGGGCCCATGCAATATGGGAGAATCCCAACATGAACCTGTGGTAGAAATTGGCAAGGCCCAAGAAGCTCTGAAGCTCAGTGAGTGTAGTTGGGGCTAGCCAGTCACAGATGACTTGGATCTTGGCTGGATCCACATGTATGCCATGCTGATCAATTATGTAGCCCAGGTAATGGACCCTCTCCATGTCGAAGGATCATTTTTCCAAATTGGCATATAGCTTGTGTTGCCGTAGGGTGTGCAAAACCTACTGAATATGCTGCAAGTGTTCGGCCCAAGTCTTGCTGTAAATGAGAATGTCATCCAGATACACCGCTACAAAATTATTGGTGAATGGTCACAAGATATCGTCCATCATCCTCATGAAAGTGGTTGGAGCATTTGTCAAACCAAAGGGCATGACCAACCATTCAAAAAGGCCTTATGTTGACTTGAAGGCATTTTCCATACATCTGTCTGTTCTATTGGGACCTGGTGGTAGCCAAACTTCAGATCAATCTTACTGAAGTATTTGGCCCTCGTCAGTTGATCAAGGAGGTCATCAATTCAGGGAATCAGGTACTGGTTTCTGACTGTGATTTTATTCAGAGCCTAGTAATCAATGCAAAGTCACCAGGTTCCATCTTTATTCTGTACCAGCACGATTGGGCTCCCACAAGGTGATGAGCTGGGACGGATGTGCCCTTTGTGGAGCAGTTCTTGGATCTGTCACTTGATCTCCTCATTCTATAATAGAGAGCAGTGATAGACTGGCCCATTGGGCAGCGATGCAGCAGGGGTTAGATCAATTGGGTGCTTGACCTGGCAGTGCAGAGGTACCTCAGTAAGTGAGGAGAAGATATCTGAGTATTCTTCCATGACCTTATCTACTTGCTTCTGTTGTGTGGAGAGGTCGACCACAGAGACCCTGGATGTGGCTGTGATCTTTCGCTTATTCTGAGAGCGAATCATGAAGAATACAAACTTCCCCGTCTGAGAGATGACCTTCCTGCATTTCTTACCAGAGATCAAGGAAATAACACTAGGTGGGACTGCCTTGGGTATCCTGTACAATTTCTTGTTCAAAGTAATAATAAGACTATGAGGCCTAGACTCATATACAACAAACTTCGAGCGGAGCAACATCACAAAATACCTCATCTTTTAAGGGATTGATGTCGTACAACATTCGACATTATTGGCTGACGCAGAGATCGATTCCTTGGCGGAGCCATCCAATGGTGTAGGGTTGTGGGTACGGTGTTGTCAGCAGGGCCAACTGCCTGACGACCTCTGTTGAGATGAGGTTATTCTGGGTACCTCTATCCATGATGAAGTGCAGCGGGGTGCCTTTTACCCACATATGTGAATGGAAGAGACATTCTCCTTCTTCTGGCTCATCTGGCTCACCAGGTTGGAGCTTGGTGGTAGCAACGGTGGCACTAGGTTCCGCGTAAATGATCCATAATCCCCTTTCTGGTTCTGGCTCAGATTTTGAACCCACATCTGATTTAGAGGCTTTCACTTTGGCCACCATCGACTACTTTGAGCGGCAGTTAGCAGTGTTATGCCAAGGGCTCTTATGGAAGTCACATCACTTCTCAATATCTTTCTTTGTCTTTCTAGTGTCCTTCTTTGATTGTGTCTTGGACTGGTTGTCCTGATACTATCCATCTTTTCTATGTCCTTTGTTTTGTGGGTTGGGGCCATCTTTTCGTGGCTTTTAATGTGAGGGGTTCCCAGGCCCAAATTTTTGTGTCTGCTCGATTTTGACGACATATTGGTAGGTCGCGCCCAAGGATGAGATGTCCAAAAATTACATTTCGGTCTGGATGTATCTATGCAGAGGGCCACGATACTTGAGCACTAGATGTTGCTCCGAATCTTTGATACCCAACTTGGTGCGCAAGGTATGAAAGATATTCGTGAAATCTGGCACTGCTTGGTCTCTTTCTTGCCGCAGTGTGGTCCATTTGGTATACAAGTCGTCATAACTTCTGACAGGGTAGTATTTTTCCTTAATAACATCCCTAAATGAATCTCAGGTGGTCGTGACTATAAATAATGAGGGTTCCTCTATTTCCTTTTGCTCACAGAAAGTTTCCCACCAATCTTTGACATGGGGAACGACTTTGAGGAGCACAAAAGTAATATTTTCTCTATTCGAAAAGTTATGGACAGAAAAATACCCTTCTAGTATATTCAACCACTTGTCTACAACATTTGCGTTTATTTGACCTTCAAATATAGGAATATCGAAGTTTATTTGTACCTTGAAGGGGGTGGCGCCTCTGCTCGAAGAAGATGCATCGCCTGTTGGTAGCCGCCGAAGGATTTGCGCGAAACTATCCATCATATCGTTCCTTTGTTGCGTGAGGGATTCCTCAATCAAAAGTTTGAAAGGATCTCCTGTCCCTTCATATTTGTTTTCTCCTACCATAAGAGGTTGCTTGGGTGTGCGAGAGATTTTGTCCTCAAGAGAAACAAGCTCGAGACCCAACTCTTTGTACTCCGACCTCATTGGGGACATGCATTAAGACGACAAGGAGCATATCGCTCTGATACCATTGATATAGATTTTATGAGTAGAATGAAATGACTATAGATTATTAATAGGTTCTTAACACAAAATAATAGAGATACAATAAAACTGGTTTTCTATTCAATAAGGAAATAAGTTGAAACTGTAAAATGCAGCGGAAACAAGCTTGCTGGAATGGTGGCGGCTTATCTACGAGAAGAGATGTGAAGACTGCGCTCATTCGCAAGAAGATGATTACAATGAGGCTTTGAATGACTTTTTACAATAAACAGGAATTCCAAAAATGCTAGACATCCAAAAACCTAACCCTAGGAGATGAAGCGCCAAAAGTCATGTGGGCCCTATTTGGGTAAGTTAGTACATCAACTTCTCGGGGGCGTAACTTTTGCATACGATCTTCGTTTTAGGTGTATGATAGCCCATTGAAAAGGAATCATAGAGGAGATTCGTTTTGGGGGCTCAATTATGCCTTTGGATATTATTGAGAACCTCTATTATGAAAAACCTTCATTTAGGCCCTCAAAATGACCCCAGAAGTTAAAACTGCTAAAAATAGTAAATTGCCAAAATTGTCATAAAACTGTTTTGAGCCAGTTGGAAAAGGTGGGTGCCACCGATATCCACCTGGATCAATCCTTTAATATGGTGCATATGACATCGACAATTGGCTAGTCAACTATTCAGTACAGAATGAACAAATTGATCAGGCTCTGCGTAATCTTTCTATCGATCTAAGGGAATTAGAAAATGAAAATTTCAACATAAAAATCTGTAATGAGATCAACGTCGCCCCCTTGAGAAGCTACATTGAAGAATGGATCAAGAGGGAATTGAAGCAGGTCACCGACGAAAGGAAACAGATAGTTGCCATGATTCCATTAGCCGTCGACGAAAACAATAAAAAGGCATCAACAAGCAAATAGCAAAAGGGGTGATATGTACCATCAATGTAAGTCTATACTGATCACATAATGCTTTCTTTATCAATCCAATTATTCCACTTTTTTAAATAGAAATGTCTAGCCAAATACTAATACCTTTCAATTTATTCTTTTCAGGTATTAAACTCTACCGTTGCCCACTTCTTCTTTCCACAATCCGATTTCTTGTACATATTTCTCTTATGGTCCGCGGGAGCCCCAATCCCAATGTACATGAAAAACACATTTAAATTTCCAGGCATATGTAACAAACAATATTATTTTTTGATATATTTCAAATAATTTTTTTTTTTTTTATTTATCTCCTTTTATATATATGTCCTCATACATTTTTATCTTCCACTATGTTGAATGTCAAGAAATTGTGTTTATTTAATTTTAGAAGTTTTTTTTTATCTCCTTTTATATATATGTCCTCATACATTTTTATCTTCCACTATGTTGAATGTCAAGAAATTGTGTTTATTTAATTTCAAAATTGTTTTTTATCTCCTTTTATATATATGTCCTCATAGATTTTTATCTTCCACTATGCCGAATATCAAGAAATTTTGTTTATTTAATCTTAATATAACTTTTTTTGTGTTGGCAAATATAGAGACAAAATAGACCTAAATTTTGAACATAGCAAAATAGATTATATAGTTTCAATAAATAAATGGGACTCTAGGGGCCACGTGTCATTTACTGCATGGATACCACCTGTGCTTCATGTTGCTTGCCACATCTCCTTTTCCCTATCCCTGTGAATTTATTCCCAATTCAACCCGACAGGGACTATGCTACCATGCAACACTTGTTTTATATAATAGTCTACATGGACACATTAGTACATATGAGTGTGAAAGCAATATGCATAGGTAATTGTAGTGCATAAATCATGCTCAACTTGAGTATGCAATCATTAAGGAATATTGAATCCTTTCCACTATAAATATGCTAATTCAAGCTAGTTTGAACTTTTGCATTACCTTTGGTTATGATAGTCATGTTCGATTCCAAGACTCAAACATGTCATTAGTCAAATGGAAGCACTTCATGATTAACTTCTTGGTGAAGAACCAATCCATTTCAGCGAAGGGTTTTCCTTCATGTGTCATAAGAGGTGATCGCAAGAGATAATGATCGTTAAAGAAGAGGCCCATTTTGAGAGAAATTCCCTTCTAGAGAGGAAGGGTTGTTTGACCTCCAAGGTTTCCAAATTATCTAAATAACAACATTCCATTGTAGTATGGGTGACTAATATAGTTTGAAAAGATACCCTCTGATGCCCTTTCTTTCCTATAGGGAGTTTTTCCTAACACAATGTATAAAAAGGAATTTTCAAGCCTCCTTTCCTCCTTATCATTGTGCAAACTACCCATTTAACATATAAGCCCTGATTGAATCATTATCTTGTTTTTATGAAGGCATCCTAGCTCCCTAGGGGTGTAGCAGAGGTCCCAATGAATTATGTGAAATCATTTACTAGTGACATTACTAGTGAGTAGGGGGAAGAACTTGAGGAAAATGAAGAGGTCTGCTATGGACACCTGGTCTTCCAACAACTTAAAGAGGAAAAAATATGAAGACAAGATCCTCTTGGTATAGGGTTTCAAGGAAATGAATGAATTTATTACTGAAATGAAATAAAAAATACATCACAATTCAATAATAACAACCCGACTGGATCATCCATGCCGGAGTCATTTAGTGTTAGGGGAAAAAGAATCACAAGAAATTGATTAAAACTGGTCGTGATGCTATTGTGATCAAACCTACATCACAAGAACATAACTACCCTCAACTGGATCATCCATGCCAGAGTCATTTAGTGTTAGGGGAAAAACAATCACAAGAAATTGATTAAAACTAGTCGTGATGCTACTGTGATCAAACCTACATCACAAGAACATAACTACCCTCAACTGGATCATCCATGCTTGAGTGTCTTAACACAATTGTTACATAGATAAGGAAGGAAACTGACTTTCATTAAACAAGAAGTCTCAAATACAGATACATAACCAGAGAACCAAAGGCTTCATTAAAATTTTATAGATTGAGAGCTTAGCTCAACCATCGACCCTAACAAAATATGAGGAAGACTCCTATATACTCAGAACAAAACTATGGAAGCGTGCTCGAGTCTCTGCATTGAATTCATTACATATGCATGCTTCCTAGCAGACTGTGCATGCAGTCTCCTGTCAGAAGCGAGCTCTTGTCAGATGCAATCATTCTTCAGGAAGGTTATGCAGCTGAGCCGACTCGCTGACAGTCCTTTCTCGAGATTTCCATTTATGGTGGAAACGATGTTCAACCACCACCAACTAACTTCAATAACTACTTCATCGAGATCGAGAAGGCCTGATTCGGCACTGCACCTGTAGAAATTGGCGGCCTCCACATTCTGCCATCTAGATCTAAGTTGGATTCTCGCGAGGAGGCTTGACAACGGACCTGGAAACCGACAATGTGATTGGCGTGCTTGAGATGGAATAGCGGACATGGAGATGGCCAGGTGGACAACTTGGATGGGAAGAGGAAACTGAGGATAGTGTGGGGGCCACACAAGCGAGAGCTAAGGTGTAATGGGATGGAGGTGATGTGGAGCGAGGTGGCATAGGTGGCAGGAGATGAGAAGGGGAGATTCGACAGGTGGGACAGTGGAGAGAGATGGAGTGGGAGATAACTGTCGGTAGGACAGAGTGACCACTTGTCGACCTAGGATAGGGCCTTATAAGCACATGCACATATTAGGGTTGCAAAAAGTGGTTTGATTCTTCACCACTTTTGGGCCCGGTGTGTGTCTCTGATTAACACGTAGCGTCTCCACAAAACCATGGTTTCAAACTTGGCCCGCCCTACAATTTTTATCGTCTGCGCATGTTGGGGCCCCGATATGATCAATGATCGTTGATCTGGAGCACTCAGATCTCAGCCTCCCAGATCTACGCGCCTCTTATCACAACGCACCAAACTATCAAATAGACCTTGACAGACTTAGGATAAGTAGCATTTAGTGGGTTTTTAGCCCCTTTCTTCACCTTTTGTCACCTAGAGGCTAAAACCAAGGGAAAAAAATCCGCCCTGCAGAAATATGTGATAACGTTAGGCTCCATGGGGGATAGATTTTTCCCTGCGAGGCTCTAAGATATCCTTTGCACCTCCAATTGCCTTATTTTGGGTTGTGGAGTCACCCATAAAACCAGAAGCGAAAAAGAAAAACAATATTTACAAAAACACGGGAGCCACTTATGGCTCAAATAAAAAACTTCTTCAGAAAATGCCTATTTACAGGGCCACCAAAAACTTCACGACCCTCCAAATTCTGCAACCTGTAAGTGTTGTTTGGAAATGCTTCAAAAATCTTGAAGGGACCGACCCAAAGGGCTTAAAATTTTCCATGTTTGCCTCTATCCTGTCTGGTCGCATCCCATTTAATTACTAGATATCCTAGCTGGAAATCTTTTTTTCTACCTTCCTGTCAAAGGCTTTCTTGATCTTCTGCTGACGGTCATGCACTCTGTCCATCTCCTGCTCTCTAATCTGATGGGATTCTACTAGTTGGTGAATCCTTTTGATCATATCATCAGGTTCTCCTTGGTAGTCCTGAAATATTTTTTCCAAAGGCAAGGCAAGATGGGAAGGAAAAACTGCTTCAGTCCCATATACAAGTTGGAAAGTAGAGATACCCAAGGACCTTTTTGTTGTCACTCGATCGACCCACAAAGAAAATTTGATCTTTGAATCCCATGCTTTATTTTTTTCCTCTAGTAGTATTTTGATGATCTTTATCAGGATTTTGTTAGAGGACTCTGCTAATCCATTGCCTTGAGGGTAGTAGGGGGTAGAGTGGATCAATGAAATCCTGAACTGCTCACAAAATTTGATCAATGGCTCAGACTTGAAGGATGCAACATTATAAGTGATGATCCTTTTTGGACAACCAAACCTTTCCATAATATCTTCAAGAAAACCAATGATCACTTTGTGAGAAGCACTCCGTATGGGAATAACTTCTATCCACTTGGTGAAATAATCTGTTGCAGTTAAGATCCACCTATGTTGACCACTTGAAGCAGGATGAATTTCTCCAATGAAGTCTAGGCCCCACTGCTGAAAGGGTCCTGAAGCTACCACATGCTTAAATGGCAGAGGCTTGAGCTACTGCTTCCCAGAGAATTTCTGACATTTGATGCAAGCTCTGAATTTTGCATATACATCAGTGAATAAAGTAGGCCAAAAGTACCCAACCCTGAGAGTTTTATAGGCCATGGTTCTCCAGAAATGATGTCCCCCACACAAGTTGTCATGAAAATAAAACATAATATTTTGGGCATCTCGTGGGTCTAAACATCTCATAAGCACTCCTAGAGGGTCTTTCCAATACAAGACCTGGTCAATAAGGAAATATCTGATTGTTTTGAGCTTTAAAGCTCTTGCCTTGCTTTTCCCCATTCCATTAGGAGGCCTTAACTCTTACAGAAAAAATATAATGACTTTATACTAGGTTAATTCTGCCAATGTAGGGCGGGGGCTATCTTGTGGATTTTTATCAGACACTTTAGCCTACTGATTTTCTGAGCAAGTGTTGATGAATTTAACCTCCAAATCTTTACAATTAGATTCAGCCAACAACTTGGCTAAACCTTGGCCTTTAACTAATTTGGTAGGTTTTATTTCCAGCTTAAATTCAAGGATTTTGGCAATCCACTCACTCCGTCTTCCATCTATGTCAAGCTGAATGAGAATGTTCTTCACAACAACTGAAGGGACATATGCAATAACCCTTGAATGAAGGACATAGATTCTGAAAGCCTTGAGGGATTTCACTAATGCATAGGATTGTTTCTCCATGATGTCATATTTCACCTCTGCATCTCTTAATGCTCTGCTGAAAAATGAAATAGGCTACTCTAGCCCTGCAATGTTTTTCTGCAATAAAACAACTGCCACTATATCAAAAGAAGCAAAAGAAAAAATCAGAAAATCCTTGGAGTAATCCGGACTGATAATCATAGGTGCCTCAGTCAAGACCTTCTTGATTTTTTCGAAAGAATTTTTGGACTCAACAATCCATTTTACTTCATTCCCTTTCCTAAGCATGGCTGTGATATGCTTCACCAATTCAACAAAATTTGAAACAAACCTTCTCAGAAAATTGATTTTTCCCAGGAAAGACTGGGCTTCCTTGTTGGATCTGGGAAGTGACAAGGTTTGAATAGCTTCCACCTTGCTTGAATCAATCCTGACCCCCTCAGTTGATACTATGTGTCCCAACAACTTTCCCTCTTTCATGGAAAACAATGAATTCTTGGGATTTAAGGAAAGGCCAAATTTCCTGCATTTTAGGAAGACCTTTTTCAAATGTTCACAATGTTCTTTATCAGAGTTAGAGAATATTGTAATGTCATCCAAATAGATGACCAAAAATTTATCCCTTTCCCCTATGAAAGATATGTCCATGGTTCGCTGAAAGGTTTCTCCTGCGTTCATCAATCCAAAGGGCATTTTGGCATACATGAATGTACCCCAGGGAGTGGTGAAGGCTGTCTTTTCTCTGTCTTCAAGCATAACAAAGATTTGATTGTAATTGGAAAATCCATCAATCATGAAAATATTGTATGCACTTGTTACCCTCTGTAATATGTGTTCCATCTTTGGCAGCGGGTAATTGTCCTTCTTGGAGGTTCTGTTCAGGTTCCTGAAATCGACACATAGTCTGATTTCTCCATTCTTCTTTCTTACTGGGACTAGGTTGGCTATCCATTCAGAGTATCTCAGGGGGACAATGATTTGGGCATCCATCAACTTTTTCACCTCTCTTTCCATAATAGGCAACAACATAGGGTTTATCTGTCTCAATTTTTGACTAAATGGTTTGGTCTCTTCCTTCAGTGGAATATTATGCTCAAGAACACTGGTGTCATATGTTCTGAGGTCTTCATAGGTCCAGGAAAACACATCAGAAAATTATTTTAATAGATCAGTATACTCGGCCCTCTGATCCTTTGACAAGATGTTAGACAACTTGACAAACTTTGGATCCTCCTCTGTGCTAATATTGTACTCAGTTACATCAACGTCATCATTCAAGATCTTACCCTTTACTGCCACATCATTTCTGTCAAATAATCTTCCCAAAGGGACTAGTCCCTTTGGGATGTGATTGCTGGGTAACTGGACAATGTGATGATCAACAATTTTGTTTAGAAAAACATTAGGATGGGGATCTATGTGAGAATATGGGTCTTGATCAATATGTAATGCTGAAAACTCATCAACAGTTTCTAGAAATCTTGTGATTTCAAGATCATCCTCAAACACTTTCCAATTCTTGATATTGTCAGGTATAGAGGGTCTATATTTCAGTTCTACATCACACCTGAGTTTGGGTGGCAGAGGAACTCTAAAACTGTTTGTTGAGACAACCAAAGAATCTGCCACTGCATTTTCCTCTCTCGGGATGAATCAAATGTTGAAGGCTAAGAAAAAACTATCAATCAGGTCCCACACTTTGTTTCTATAAGTTCTGAGCTTGAGATGCTTAGCTTGGTAATGATTTCTAATTTGATTAACAATCAATTATGCATCTCCAAACACAAATATTTCCTTGATCCCCATGTCTTTTGCAACCCTTAAGCCCAAAACAAGAGCTTCATATTCTGCCACATTATTTGTAGACTCAAACTCTAATTTGTATGACAGAGATATAATTTCTTGAGAGGGTGAAACAAAGACCACTCCAACACCAGCAACATCCTTAGAGGAGGCTCCATCAAAGAACATTTTCCAAACATGGGTAATTGGAGGATAATCTCCATAGAGAGTAATGGGATTTCTGATCTCAAGGGGAGGTTCAAGGGCATCAGTGAGGTGAAATAAGCTAGATCCCAAATTAATGTCAAGTGCAAGATAGGATGGTTGGTGGGGTTAGATTCATCACTAATAATATAGGCCAACTGAGCTTCTCTGTACAGTCTTCTATGCTCCCCTCCAAAGACTGGAATGGTAGCGTATGTGAGGTCCATCTGCAAGGTTCCCACAAGCCTTTTTATCCAAGACCTTGACAATAACATGCCAAAATTGGGAGAAACATCAACCACCATGATATCCATGACCACACTTTTCATGGGTAGTTGAAACAAGGTCACGACCAGATCTTTGATGACCCCAAGACATTGCACCCTCCTTGAATCAAAAGAATACAAATCATGATAAGATTTTGTGATTTATAGTCCAAGTTCTTCCATGATAGTTTTGGGCATGAGATTATGAGATGCCCCTGTGTCCATCAAGCAGTTATGCAACACCTTATCATGTATGTTCAGTGATGTATAGAAGGGAGGGGATGAATCATCTCTATATTCTACCATGGGACCTAAGATAACTGTTGGTTTTTCATCTTGGAGGTTTAGTGAGTTTGCGGAATGGCAAGATGTCTTAGACTGTAACAACTTAGAGAGGGATTTTTGAAGTCTTCAAGCTTAACCAGTTCTGAGAGGGGCACATGGATTCAGATTTTCTAAATTTGATGCAAGTTGAAAGAGGAGGGGGGCTTCGTAACTTCTCTCACCTCTGGGACAAGGTCTTTAGCTATTGGCGAGGGATTTTGAGTTTTCTTTTCTTTGTTGCTATTTGCTGCATATTTGGCAGGCTTATATTCTCTGGAAGCCTGATCAGGGATGTCAAACTTCTCTTCTTTCTTCTTTGACCTAAGGTTATATTTATTGGGACTGATATTGGCCTTCTCCCCCTTACTCAACTCATTTATTTGGCTATCTAAGAGAGACTCCTCGTATGCAGATTGAGTTAAATGGGGAAATGGGGAGGTGTCACCAAGACAATGGATTTCAGGATCAAGCTCTTCTTCCTCCCATTCTTCATCAACAACGAGGTTATTTTGGAGAGGGGTTTGGATTTTCTGATCATCCCTATCTCTATTTTTGGATTCTCTTGGGAGAAACTGAGAAGTATTAATTTGTCTTCTGAAATTGCCTCTGCTATCATCATTTGGGGCATTCTTATAACCTTGATTCCCTTCGAATTTCATATTCTCCATCTATGCGGACATGGTTTTCACTATCTTGGTCAACTCATCCACTTGAGGGTGGGATGCAGAAGAACTAGAGGTTGAGGCCTCATATCTCCCCCTTACTCTGTCTTTGTCAGCTTTATTTCCGAGTCTGTCAACCACCAACACATTGGATTTTACTTCTAGGGCTGCATCTTGCATATGAGCCAAGGAAGTAGCTGTTATTTCTCTTAACAGGAGGCATAAAACAGGGTCAAAAGCACTAACATAGGTGTTTTTGGCAGATGTTTCTGTAGGATTTATCTCGGCAGGGATCTTATTGTACATCTTGTTGAATATTTTGGAGAAATCAGAGACATATTCTCCCTCCTTTCTCTTTAGGGACCCAAAATCTGTGATATAATACATAAAGTCTTTCTTATCCCCCCACTGTCTCAAGAAAACATCATCTAAAGTCTCAATCCCAACAATGGATCCAGGGGTCAATCCTCTAAACCATTTTCTAAACTCACCATCAAGGCTCTGGACAAATACTCTCATCCATACATCTTCATTTTCAATATTCAGATTGTCTGCATAACTGTAGAAGGCAACAAGGTGCTCTTCAACAGTTATGTCTTCCTCTCCAATGAATTTGGGCATGTACTTTAGATAGTCTCTAGCAGGGAGAGCATTCATGGGCTGGCGTAAGACCAGAGGGGCATATCTAGCAACTACTATGGCATCCATTCTGTTCCTAGGAGGATTAGCACCTTCCATGGGGATGATAGGTGGAGGAGATGGGTTTTGAACATGGGAAAATGGAGCTGAGTTTCCAGGGGGAAAAGGAAACGATAGAGAATTTGGAGAAAAGGCTACAGGGCTTGAGGGATCAGAGGTTTCCCTTTCTGTAGTAGCATCAATAATAAAAGGAACAGGGGTAGTAAAGCTTGGGGCAGGAAAATATTTTGAGGTGTTGGGCCTAAATCACGGTACAACTTCACGTGAGAGGGGAGTGACAAGGATTTCTCCCTCCAATCCCAAACAAGGAGGGGAAAACTCAGCAGGAACACTCCCAAAATTTAAATCTTGGGAAACTCCAATAGAAGGTATAAGAGTAGAATGAGAAACAAATAGTGGAGTTTCTACAAGAGGAGAACAAAAATCATCAGAAATACCTGGTTCAACAGTAGGAGTACCTTCTTGGAGGGCCTTTCCCTTCCTGATAATTTTCTCTGGGTCAACTTCAGGTGTTGCTAAAGGTAGTTGTGAAGTAGACCTCGTGTGTCTGCCTCTCGAAGCCGCAACTGAAACAGTGGAGTCACCACAGTGGAGTCGCCAGGTGCACAGTTGCAATCTTGATGGACTAAGTTCTGATGCACCTTCATAACTAGTAAGCTTTGTCGTTCAATCCCAGGGAAAATGTTCAATTCATCCCCGACAAAGGCACCAGAAATGTTGGCACTGGAAGTGACCTCTGGATTGCAGCAGAGGTAAGTCCAATACCCATCAGTCTGTATGTCACTGTGAATAATTTTAAAGGGTGGTCTAATGGATGCAGTCTCAAGATTATATCGCTTTAACTCAGAAAACTGGGCTGGAATGCACATGAAAGTGAGGTTTCAATCTAACTTCAATCAATGAGTTGTAGTAAGGGTGAGTAGGGGGAAGAACTTGAGGAAAATGAAGAGGTCTGCTATGGACACCTGGTCTTCCAACAACTTAAAGAGGAAAACCTATGAAGACAAGATCCTCTTGGTTCAGGGTTTCAAGGAACTGAATGAATTTATTATTGAACTGAAATCAAACATACATCATAATTCAATAATAAAAACCCGAATGGATCATCCATGCTCGAGTCATTCAACGTTAGGGGAAAAACAATCACAAGAAACTGATTAAAACTAGTCGTGATGCTACTGTGATCAAACCTACAACACAAGAACATAACTACCCTCGATTGGATCATCCATACCCGAGTGTCTTAACACAACTGTTATAGAGATATGGAAGGAAACTGACTTTCATTAAATAAGAAGTATCAAACACAGATACATAACCAGAGAACCAGAGGCTTCATTAAAACTTTACAGATTGAGAGCTTAGCTCAACCATTGACCCTAACAAAATATGAGGAAGACTCCTATATACTCAGAGAAAAACTACAGAAGCATGCTCGAGTCTCTGCATTGAAGACATTACGTCTGCATGCTTCCTAGAAGATTGTGCATGCAGTATCCTATCAGAAGCGAGCTCTTGTCAGACGCAATCGTGCTTCAGGAAGGTTCTGCAGCTGAGTTGACTCGCTGACAGTCCTTTCTCGGGCTTTCCATTTATGGTGGAAACAATGTTCAACCACCACCAACTAACTTCAATAACTGCTTCATTGTGATCGAGAAGGCCCGAGTTGACACTGCACCTGTGGAAATTGGTGGCCTCTACATTCTGCCATATGGATCTAAGTTGGATGCTCATGAGGAGGCTTGATAACGGACCTAGAAACTGATGATGTGATTGGTGCGCTCAGCATGGAATAGTGGACGTGGAGATGGCCAGGTGGACAACATGGATGAGAAGAGGAAACTGAGGATAGCGTGGGGGCCATATAAGAGGGAGCTGAGGTGTAATGGGACAGAGGTGATGTGGAGCGAGGTGGCACATGTGGCGAGAGATGAGAAGGGGAGATGTGACAAGTGGGACAATGGAGAGAGATGGAGTGGGAGACAACTGTCGGTAGGATAGAGCGGCCACTTGCCGACTCAGGATAGGGCCTTATAAGCACATGCACTTACCGGGGCTGCGAAAAGTGGTTTGATTCTTCAGCACTTTTAGGCCCGATGTGTGTCTCTGACTAACATGTAGCGTCTCCACAAAACCATGGTTTCAAACTCGGCCCGCACTACACTTTTTATCGTTTGTGCATGTTGGGGCCCCAATATGATCAATGACCATTGATCTGGAGTGCTCAGATCTTAGCCGGCTAGATCTATGGGCCTGTTAGCACAACACGCCAAACGGTCACATCGACCTCGACGAACTTAGGATAAGCACCATTTAGTGGGTTTTTAGCCTCTTTCTTCACCTTTTGTCACCTAGAGGCCAAAACCAAGGGAAAAACATCCCACCTGTAGAAACATGTGATAACATATGCCATAACCAAATCCCATCCAATTTAATGGAGATAGAAAGGACATTTAAACTCCATGTTCCTCATTGATCCAAATTGAATCCTCTTGTAAATTTGTAATTTTTCTTTTTATTTTATTTTTCCTTTTTTGACAAAGTTGGAAGTGGAAGTGAACCATTGCAATTGTTGGAATTCCAAAGGAATCCCATTAAAACAATGAAGGCTGTATAGAAGAGGTAACATGAGATGAAAAGAGAATTGTGGTAAAAATATTGAAGGATCAGAAATAAGAGCTCGAAAGGAAACCTACTCAAGGTCAATGGACAAAGGAGTTAAGAATCTTGTACACACTGAGCGAAGGTGTCCCAAAGCCATGGTTATATACAATTTGGGTCTTCTAGTGAGTCACAATGCATGATATTTTGATCGTGCATAGCTCACACCCCTTTTGTAATGAATTATTTGAGAATAATAAAATGATTATAGTTTTTCTTGTTATGGTTTCCATGTTTTGAAGCTTATTCGATGTGTTTTGTTCAAATTATGAAGCCACTATGGAAAACATGTTTTTCACTTATTATTTTTTCAAAACACCTGTTCCTTTGAAAATATTGCAATTCATATGTTCTTAATAAGACATTAGCTAATCTATAACCAACAAAATCTCAAGTTGGGTCGCCCATCAAATCCTATGATTGATTCACTGGTATATACACGTGAATAACAATGGATTTCTTGACAACTATCTTCCACTATTAAGATTATTTTTATTTACCTTTCAATGATCCATTTTCCCTCCATCTAGATTTATAAACAAAGTATGTCCTTTGCTATTGAAAATATCACTATTTCACTCTACAACTGCTTATTTGTGGTCAAATTTGAATAAGGGTCGCAGATTGTTTTTCCCTTTGTTATGATAAGTTGAATTTCTAATCATTGGGATGGATTATTATTTGCTGGATTGATTTGTTCCATGCTTGGGTCGAATTTTGTCATGGATGGGTGAATTGTTTGGTTGTTAGGTGATAAGATCAATTGCCAGGTGTTTCCCATTAGTTGTGGGGTGCTTCATATGATTTCTGGGCATTTACCATAGTGCCCCGCCCAATGTGCCCACATTTGATTTGATTTTGATTGGTAATTCAGTGCATTTGGAACCATACACCAAGGTGTCCCTCCATGACTGCGCAAAATCGACTACCATCTACAACGTATTATGAAGGGATGGGGAATGAATATTTGTCACTGCATGTTATTTTATGGCCAACAAATCATGGTTGTGAATTGCAAACTTTTAATAAATATTTATGATAATAGAAACATAGTATACTTTCATTTGACATTGTATTTGACAAATTGTATTTGGCATTGCACCCAAATATTGAGCAGAGAACTAAACTAAATTCCATGAAGGATTTGTGTTGATGAAATGGATAGGACATAGGTCCACTATTTATAGATCAAATGGTACCAAAGTAGGTTTTGAAGACTTGGAGAAAAAGTGGAGAAGACATGGATAACACCTGCATGCTAAACACCGTCCAATACCAAAACAATGGACAAGCATTGCTTCTAGGCTTACATAGAAGCAAAATACCACCAATGGTGGGGATTCCTCATGAGGAAAATGGCAGGGAAGATTCAGAGGTGAGATTTTCTTGACTAGAGTAGAACATTGCTGCACTAATAGAGATGGTAACACGATTATTGGTAATGAAGGGTAAGGAGGCCAACACCATGATGAAGTCAAACATGGTAAATTCACCTTCCAATACCCTTTCTCAAAAGACATTTGGTGAATTTGAGAAGAACATTAGAGACATCGATTCCAATCTCACGAGGAAAATGGGATATGATGTCCAAGGGATAGACAAGGAAGGAAAAGGGATTTTGATCCCCATTGTAGCTCAATAGAGGCCCAAGCACGAAGGCCTAGGATTCAGTGGACACGAAGCCATCACAAGTGCAACTCAAACCACCTTCATCAAGGAATGAGGAGTCATAAAAGAAGCCATTCCCTTGGAGGAAAAGCTAGCTGGAGAAGGAGTGTGTATCAAGCCACTCAAATATGATTGGAGAAGCTTGGAAGAGGGTATAAAAGAGATGAATTTGTCATCTAGATTCTCTCCAACTCTTGGGGGACCAGGAAACTAAGTTGGCAAGCATCACCATAATTATTAAAGGTATGGAATAATTTGTTTCTGCTACAAGAAACAAGGTCATAAGCTAGTGATTATTGGCACTCTAGAAGGCCAAGCAACCCATGATGGAACTATTACTAGTATTGCAAATGGACTAGACATTGAGAGGCCAAATGTTGGAGGATTAATTCAGAACTCCATCCTTAGAACCAAATAACCAAGAAGAAATATTGGAGAGTTAGGGTCAAGGGTAAAGATGAGCTGCTTGCACTTTCATCCCAAGGATTAATGGTTATCTAATGAACTATTGCAACAGTAAATTCCATTTCTATCCATGAGATGGAAAATAAGGTTATGCCAAAGGGAGCCCCTACTTAGCTCTTATCTTCCATCCTACAATGGAGGGACCCTTTCTTGGAGATTTGTGAGTGTCTACTTGATGATCATAGAAGACGATTGAAGGGAGTTGAATATTTTGGGGAAAAAAATCCTACAAATGGGGAGGTGTGATCTGAATTGGATCCTCTTGTAAATTTGTAATTGTTCTTTTTATTTTATTTTGTCCTTTTTGAAAAATTTGGAAGTGGAAGTGAACCTTTGTGATGGTTGGCCTTCCAAAGATATACCATTAAAATAATGAATGATTCAGTGAAGAGGCAATGGGAGATGAAAAGATAATTGGGGGAAAAATCTTGAAGGAGAAGAAATAAGATCTCAAAAGGAAACCTACTCAAATTCAATGGACGAAGGATTTAAGAAGCCTATCCACACTGATCAGAGGTGTCCCGAAGTCATCATTATCTACAATTTGGGTCTTCTATTGAGTAAAAATGCATGGGATTTTGATCATGCATAGATTACCCCCACTTTGCAATTAATTCTTTTAGAATAATAAAATGGTTCTAGTTTTTCCTGTTATGTTTCCATGTTTCAAAGCTTATTCAATGTGTTTTTCTCATATTATGAAGCCACTATGGAAAACATGTTTTTTGTTGATTAGTTTTCCAGAACACCCATTCCTTTGAAAAGCTTACAAATAATAGGTTCTTCAATAAGCTACCAACTAATCTATAACTGACAAAATCTCCAGTTGGGTCACTGACGCCCATCAAATCCTTCGATTGATTCATTGGTATATACATGTGAATACAGTGGATTGATTGAAAAATATCTTCCACTATTAAGTTTATTTTTATTTACCTTTCAACAATTTTTTTTCCCTACATCTAGATTTTAAATAGAGCATATCCTTTTCTACTAAATATCTCTCTATTGCACTCTACAACTGCCGATTTGTGGTCAAATTTGAAGAAGAGTTGTATATTTGTTTACCCTTTTTTGTGTCGGGTCCAATTTGTAATTGATGTGATGGATTATTATTTGTTGTATCAATTCATTCCATTCATAGGTCAACTTATATCTTGGATGAATGAATTGTTTGGTTTCTCAGTGATAAAATCAATTACCATGTGTTTTCCATTATCTTTCGGGAACTCCATATGATTTCTAGGCATTTACCATAGTGCCTTGTGAAATGTACCCACATTTTATTTTATTTTAATTGGGAATTGAGTGCATTTGGCACCATACAACAAGGAATCGCTCCTAGATTTTGCAAAATCGACCACCCTCTACATCATCTTATGAAGGGATGATGAATAAATATTTTTCATTGCATGTTATTTTATGGCTAGTAGATTGTGGTTGTGAATTATAGACTTTGGATTGTAGACTTGAAATTGTGAATAGTATACTTTCATCTACCATTTTATTTGACCGATTGCTGGGTTGTATTTGGCATTACACCTAGAAATGGAGTAGGGAACTTAAAAAAATTTCTGTGAAGGATCTGTGTTGATGAAACATATAGGCCATAGGCCCACCATTTACAGATTAGATGGTATCATAACAGGTTCCGAATACTTGGATAACACCTACAAGGTAAACACCAACTGATACCAAAATAGTGGATAAACATTGCTCCTAGGCTTACATAGAAGAAGAAGACCACCAATGATGGGGAGTCCTCATGAAGAACATGACGAGGAAGACTCATAGGTCATATTTGCTTGGATAGAGTACATAATTGATGTACTAATAGATATGGTAACACAAATGCGGGTAATGAAGGGTAAGGAGGTCAGTACTATGACAAAGTCAAGACTGGTGAACTCATCTTCCAAGACCCTTTCTGAAGAGACTTTTGGTGAATTTGAGAAGCACAGTAGATGCATTAGTTCCAATATCACGATGAAGATTGGCTATGATGGCCAAGAATTTATATCCCCATTGTATCTCAACAGGGGCCCAAGCATTGAGGCCTAGGATTCAGTGGAAAAAAAGCCAACACAAGTACAACTCAAACAACCTTCATCGAGGCAAGAGGAACCATAAAAGAATCTATTCACATGGAGGAAAAGGTAGCTGGAGAAGGAGTGTGTAGAAATCCACTCAAGTATGATTATAGAAGCTTGGAAGAGGGCAACAAAGAAATGACACCGCCATCCATATTTTCTCCAACTCTTAGGGGACCAAGCAACCAAGCTGACAAGCATCACGAAAAACATAAAAGGTATGAAATAGTTTGTTTTGTTGCATGAAAAGGGGTCATAAGGCTAGTGATTCTTGGCACTATATAAGGACAAACAACCCATGCTGGAACTATTGTTGTAATTGCAATTTATCTAGACATTGAGAGGCCAAATGTTAGAGGATTCACCTAGAAATCCATCCCCATAACCAAATATCCAAGAATAAATCTTGGATATTCAGGGTTAGGGGTAAAGAGGAGTTTCTTACACTTACATCCCAAGGAGAAATGGTTGTCCAATGACGTATTGTAGCAGTAAATTCCATTTCTAGCCATAAGATGGACAACAAGGTTATGCCAAAGGGAGCCCCTACTCAACTCTTATATTCCATCCTACAATGGAGGTTCCCTTTCTTAGAGATTTTCCAGATTCTGCTTGATGATTGGAGAAGAATATTGAAGGATTTGAATATTTTGGGGACCAAAAACTTGTAAATGGGGAGGTGTGATCCGAATAGGATCCTATTGTAAATTTGTAATTGTTCTTTTAATTTGATTTTGTCTTTTTTTGACAAAGTTGGAAGTGGAAGTGAACCATTATGATGGTTGGCCTTCCAAAGGTATCCCATTAAAATAATGAAGGTTGTAGTGAAGAGTCAGTGGGAGATGAAAAGAGAATTTGGAGGGAAATATTGAAGGAGTAGAAATAAGAGCTAGGAAGGAAACCTCCTCGAAGTTGATGGAAAAAGGAGTTAAGAAGCCTATCCACATTGAGAGAAGGTGTCCCAAATCCATAGTTATCTGCAATTTGGGTATGATAGTGAGTAACAATGCATATGATTTCGATCATGCATAACTCACCGTCACTTTGTAATGAGTTCTCTGAGCATAATAAAATTGTTCTAGTTTTTCCTATTATGGTTTCCATGTTTTGAAGTTTATTCGATGTGTTTTGTTCATATTATAAAGACACTGTGGAAAACATGTTTTTTTCTTATTAGTTTTTTAGAACACCCGTTCCTTTGAAAATCTTTCAAATCATATGTTCTTCATTAAGTTATCAACTAATCTGTAATAGATGAAATCTCTAGTTGGGTTTCCCATCAAATCCTTTGATTGATTCACTGGTGTATACAAGTGAATACTAGTGGATCACTTGACAACTATCTTACATTATTAAGCTTATTTTTATTTACCTTTCAATGATTCATTTTCCCTACATCTAGATTTATAAAAAGAGCATATCCTCTACTACTAAAAATATTGCTATTGCACTCTATAACTATCAATTTATGGTTAGATTTGAAGAAGATTCATATAGTTTTTTTTCCCTTTGTTGTGTTGGGTCGAATTTATAATCACTAGGATGGATTTATATTTGTTGGATCAATTCATTTCATGCATGGGTCAACTTCTATCTTGGCTATACGAATTGTTTGGTTGTTGGTTGATAAAATCGATTGCTAGGTGTTTCCCATTAGCCGTGGGGTGCTCCATATGATTTTTGGGAATTTACCACAGTTCCCGACGAAATTTACCCACATTTGATTTTATTTGAATTGGGCGTTGAGTACATTTGGAACTATACACCAAGGAATACTTCCAATATTGTGCATAATCGACCACCCTCTACAACATATTGTGAAAGGGATAATGAATAAATATTTGTCACTGCATGCTATTTTATGGCCAACAGATCATGGTTGTGAATTGTAAACTTTTAATAAAGATTTATGACAATAGAAACAAGGTATACTTTCATATGCCATTGTATTTGATCAATTGTTGGGTTGCATTTGGAATTACACCCAAATATTTTGTAGAGAACTAGATATAATTGCACGAAGGATCCATGTTGATGAAATGGATAGGCCATAGGCCCACCATTTATGGATCAGATGGTATCATAGAAGGTTTCAAAGACTTTGAGAAAACCTACATAGTAAAAATGATCCAATACCAAAATAGTGGACAAGCATTGCTTCTAGGCCTACATAGAAGCAGAGGACCTCCAATGTCAGGGATTCCTCATGAAGAACATGATAGGAAATACTTATAGGTCATATTTTCTCAGCTAGAGTAGAGAATTTATGCACTAATATTGATGGTAACACAACTACTGATAATGAAGGGTAAGGAGTCTAGCACCATG
Organism: Picea engelmannii; assembly: GCA_009831015.1. Taxonomy (NCBI): domain Eukaryota; kingdom Viridiplantae; phylum Streptophyta; class Pinopsida; order Pinales; family Pinaceae; genus Picea; species Picea engelmannii. The sequence continues at coordinate 544,674 of ML783037.1, read as the reverse complement.
ACAAAGTCAATCATGGTAAACTCATATTCAAAGACCCTTTCTCAAGAGACCTTTGGTGATTTTGAGAATAAAATTGGAGGCATCAATTCCAAGATCATGAATCAAATGGGCTATGATGGCCAAGGGCTAGGCAAGGAAGGCCAAGGGATTTTGATCCCCATTGTAGCTAAACAAATTCCCAAGCATGAATTCCTTGTAGAGAAAACTAATCCTCACACTAAACCAACAAAGAAAGAGAAGACATATATAAGTAGAAAATAAATTACAAACACACACAATACACATAGATTTTACCCTAGAAACTCTTAATCGGGAAAACCAACATTCCTTGAGTGTCTTTCTCTCTTGTTGTCTTTTTCATTCATAGAATAAAGAGTTACATGACTAAAATTGGTATACACATAAGACATAATCATGATCCTAATATATTTCTTTACACAAGAAGAGCCCTGCAACCAATTTGGCTTGCATATACATGACCAAGCTACTTCTAGCAACATCAACATGAACACCAACTTATTGCAATTACAATATGACTTATTTATAGGATTTACAACATGCTAAAAACTGAATCATGACACCCAAAAATGGTAACAAATCCATGTAGATGATTGGATGCAATTCCATGAATCTTGAGATTATGTTATAGTCTACTACCGGTCAATTACTAGTTGACTACCAGTCGATTATTAATCAACTACCTAGTTGACCTCTAGTTAATCTCTAGTTGGCTACCACTCAACCTCCTGTCGGTTTACCTTTAACCTTCCTTGTCAACCACTTTGAACTTTGAATTTTTGGTCAATCAATTTGACCTTCAACTTAACCATTGACTCAAGTTGACTTGTCAATCAATTCATCACCTAGTTGATCCACCTTGACTAGACAGTTGAATGTATGTTCTTTCACTACAAAGTATATAACAACCCAAAATTTTCCCACTTATTGTCTTCTTTTCTATTTAGAAGAACCTAAACATATGTACATAGACTCAGGGAATAAATTCCCATTTCCTCTCTACACCAAGAAAAATTCACAACACTCATAGACTTGGTCAAAGAGTTTGCTATGTTTCCTAGAGTGTCTACCTTATCGAGTAGCACCTTCTTGATTTCCACCATGTCTCTCATGAAATGGTATTGTATATCAATATGCTTCATCATGGAATGATAAGATGGGTTCTTTTATAGGGATATTTCACTTTGACTATTTCAATATATCTTCATAGGTTTCTTCTCAAACCCAATCCCTAAACACAGTCAATGCAACCATAGTAATTATTTACTTGCATGAGTGGATTCTATGTATTTAGCTTCTGTTGTCGACGAGGATACAATCTCCTGTCACTTACTCATCCAAATTATTGCTCCACCAAACAAATTGAACACTTATCCATTAGTTGAATTTTGTCGATCCAGTTCTCCAGCACAGTCAACATCGACAAATCCATGTACATTTACTTCCCTATGAGTTTCGAGTTTCCCTTGATAAAATAAAATATATTGTTTTGTACCACACAAATACCTGAACACTCTCTTGACAACATTCTAGTGTTTTTTTGCATGTGTCGACATGTATCTTCTCAGTACTCCCACTAAATGAGCAATATCTAGTCAAGTGCATACCATCACATACATCAGAATACCAAAAACATTGACAAGGGAACATGTGCCATGTCCTCTATTTATTCACGTGTCTTTGGACACTATTGAGCAATTAGCTTTTCTCCCATAACAATTGGTACCTTGACCATTTTACAATCCTGCATGTTTAAACGCTTCAAGCCTATTTCAATATACTTTCTCTAATTTAACCAAATATTTCTAACAACTCGATCTCTCTTGATCTCAATTATCGGAATGAAGTTTGTTATCCTTCATGTTGAACTTGGAGAATAACTACATTTTCACCTCCCTTATTGCATCCATGATGTTTCTAACCAACAACATGTCGTCGACATACAAATATACATATATAAAATGACCACCTTCTCTCTTGGAATATACATAGTGATCAACCTTGCTTCTCAAAAATCCTAGTCTAAGGATGTATGTGTCAAACTTTTGGTACCAAAACCTTGGTTATTTATTTAGACCATAAAGAGATCTCTTCAATTTGCACACTAACTCTTTCTTTCCCTTTACTACAAATCCTTCAGGTTGTTTCATGTAGATTTATTCTTCCAGGTCCCCATGTGGGAACATTGTCTTTACATCCATTTGCTCTATCTAAAGGTCAAATGTTGTGGCTAGAGACATTAACAATCTAATGGAAGTTAATTTTTCAACAAGGGAAAAATCTCACTAAAGTCGACTCCCTTGACTTGGGAATATCATTTCACTACCATCTGAGCTTTGAATTTCTCGGCTTGACCTGCTCCATTCAACTTTTTATTGAATTCCCACTTGCTATTGACATGTTTCCTTCCATTAGGCATATCTAACAAATCCCACAACTCATTCTTGTACAAGGATTCCATTTCTTCGTACATGGATTCCTTCCAGACTTTACCCTCTATTGAGTCGAATACCTCCTTGACCGACTTGGGCTCCTTGTCAATGCCAAATAACAAAAATGTAGAATGAAAATCAGGGGGACTATGCATTTGAGCTAGTTTCCTTACTCGTCCAGACCTCCTTACAACCAAAGTAGGTTGTTTCTCCCATTCATTTGATTCACTTGAACCATATGAATCATGTTCTTCGTTCCTCATCTCAAACATCAACTTCTCGGGTTCTTTCCCCATTTGAACCTCTTCAGACTTGGAATTCATTTCGACTTCCCTGAAGATCACATCTTGAATATACACTATTTTCCAACAATGGATCCCATATCTTATATCCTTTCATTCCATAATTGTAGCATATGAAAATACAATTGACTATCTTATTGTCCCTCTTGTTCCTCTTTTCCTTGGGAACATGCACAAATGCTTCACAACCAAAGACTCTAAGATGTGAAAGCGAAGGATTTTTTCCAAACCATACCTCATGTGGATTCGAGTCAACTAATGATGATGAAGGAGACCTATTTACCAAATATTTTTTATTGTCAACTTACTCTGCCCATAATTCTTAGGCGATCCTAACACCACTGAGTGTTCTCCTTACCTTATCCATCAACTTCTTGTTCATTCTTTCAATAAATCCATTTTTTTGTGGGGTATATGGTGTGGTATTTTTGTGTTCCATGCCACGCTACTTGCAAAAATACTCAGAATCCTTTCCACATAATTCACCTCCTTTGTTAGTTCTCAACACCTTGATCTTCTTATCTGTCTAGTTTTCCACAAGAGATTTAAACTCTTTGAATTTATCGAAAACCTTTGATTTCTTCCTTAGGAAATATAGCCATGTCTTCCTAGAAAAATAATCTACGAGGGAAACATGATATAGAGATCCTCCTAGTTAAGGGACTGGTACAGGCCCAAACATGTCACTATGTATCAATTCCAGAATCCCTTTTTCCCTTGTAGCTCCAGATGGGAATCTAACTTGATTTTGTTTTCCATATATGCAATGCTCACATGAATCAACTTCCAAATTATAATCATGAAAACCTTTGACCAAACCTTTGTTGTGCATAGATGAAAGTTCTTTTTTCAAATATGTCCCATCCTCTAGTTCCATAACATTGTTGGGTCAAATTGACAAAGAACAGTCGATTCAGTTTGTATCGACTCAACTCAAGTTATGTCTAGTCGAGTGGACTTCAAGAACAATAATTTTGTTGCATCTAGTTGAGTCGACATTCCCCAACAACTTGTATAGGGTTCCAATCCGAACTCCTTTCATTAATACCATCAATCCCCTGACCATTTTGCATATATCCTTCTGAAATAAAGTGTGCATGCTTGCATCGCTCATTTTGCTGATAGATATCATATTTCTTTCCAAACTCAGAATATGTAGCACACCTAAAAGGGTCCTTCTTCTCCCATCTTCCAATATTAGTTGAACTTTTCCTCATCCAAAAATTTTGGTTGTCGAGTTTTCCCCCAAGAATACATCTCCCCATTCATATCTCTAATATTCACATAATCATTCTCTGTGGGCTATCTTGTGAAAATATGCACCTGAGTTGATCAACAAAATCTCATGATCCGACTTTGTACTGGTCGATTCTAGATACACATAGCCTCCTTTACCCGTAGTAGTTTTTCTCTTAGTCAAGTGCTTTTTATCATATCCTAGACTTATCTCAGTCACCTTTGACTTGCAATATTTCTTATATTTCCCATCTTTGTCGCATTTCCAACATCTTCTCGTCAGCTAAACTAGAGATTTAGATCTACCCTTCAAATTATAATTTCTACCAGATATTTTTCCTTTATCTCTGTTGACCAACCTTCCTCTCACCATAAAGGCATCAATTGTTTATCCTTCCATGTTCTTCCATCCCATTTATTCTTACAACATAGATGACCTCTTCCAACTGGCTCAAAACAATTTTCTGACAATTTTGGCAATTTACTATTTTTAGCAGTTTTAACTTCCGGGGCCATTTTGAGGGCCTAAATGAAGGTTTTTCGGGATCGAGCTTCTCAACGATATTCAAAGGAATTATTGAGCCCCCAAAATGAAT
>ML783037.1:518117-532391 GCA_009831015.1 Picea engelmannii | reverse complement strand
AACTCACAACAATAACAACATGATAAAGAAGTTCACCCCTCTCCGGGCTACATCTCCTTGAGCCTCCATTAATGGACTTGGCTCTCTGGGATTAATTAGTCAAAAGTTCTTTTACAAGCGACTGCTCAACTCCAATGGAAAAATAGACTGTACCATTGAGATCAGAACACATTAAAACCCAAAAAATGACTAATAGAACTCTGAAAACGGATCATGGCTCATCCGGGCATGACCTCTTCTACATGTGGCCATAAGCTTCACTGAGCTTCTCTTTGGCAAAAACACCTGTAAAAGTTGTCAAAAGCCTCTGAAACCTGTCCCAATGTGTTCAGAGCATAACAATTAGCCAAAAATTATTATTCAATCACAGAAAACAAACATAGGCTCACCAAAACATATCCTCAATCAATGAGGGCTTCAAACTCCCTGAAGCTTGCTGAAACTTCAATGGTGAAAAACTTGCGGAAGAAGTCTTCAAATGGCCTTGATAACAATGCCAATGGATTCAGGATGTCCAAAAACCCCTAGCTGGGCTTTTACGACACCTCAATCGGCCAAAAGATGAAGAAGTTAGGCCTCCTCCATTTTCCTCCTTCAAGCTTGCTGTCACTGGTTCGCCAAAACGCACCCTTCCATAGTGAACCTGGCACACACGCTTATTTAAGCGCAGAAACCTGGCATCAGGTGCAACCGCGCCAACGGTTCAAACCGTAGGACAGTTAAGGGCGCGCCAGCCCCTAACCGCCTAGCACCTGGGCACATTGACCATATGACCTCACGCAAAAGATAAAGGGGCTTAACGGTTACAACTGTTCCAACCGCGCACTTGGTGTAGGGTTACATGAATAAGCACATAAGACCACGAGCTATTCATTTGAAACACCCCCGCACACCATTCTGTATGGCCAATGGTCATATAACATTACAATGTAACCAGGGCTATGTGTTATGTTTCAATATTCCCGCGCATATATTTAATAGCATGGTCATATGTAATACGACGCGCGACCAAGGGCTGGGACTAAGCCCCGGCCCGATCGCGGCCCAAACCATACCACTTAACAAACTTAAATATAATATGTATCACATATATGTTAAGTAACATACAATGGCGCGTTGGCAAGTCGGAAGTTGTGAAGGCTTTGGCATAGGAGGAGGTCACCGGTTCGAATATGGTCGACTACAAAAATTTTGATTAACAAACCAAAACTAAATAGACCAATACCAGGGTGCCACGTGGCAGCCCATGATTGGGCCACGTGGCACCATGCCATTTTCCCAAAATCCGCCACGTGTCACAATCTGATTCGCTCACTGTCAACCAATCAAAAACTGCCATGTCACCTATACCACGTCAGCATGTACGGTCAAGCCACGTCACCTCTGCCACGTCAGCGTACGGTCATGCCACGTCATCATCCGTACGGATTGTACGGACTACCCAGTCATCGTCCTTTTTTTTACCTGTTTGACAATTCGGACAGATCGCGATATCTCTCGGTCTCGACGTCCGTTTGAAACGAAACGAATTGCGTTGGGTTCATGATGACGAGGGCTACGCTCTTGTTTGTTTTGAGGCAATTCCGAGAACGTTGATTTTTGAGGTAAATTTTGACCCCTGGTCCAGATTTTGATCACTTCCATCACTTTGGTCTGGATCGTGTGGATCTGTTGTTGGGTAGTGCATTGCTCATGAAACCTCTTCATCCTTTCAACTAGTGACAAGGCCTTCAGCTGCGCTTGTAACGTATCTGCGTGCTACTTTGCTTCTTGGAGCTGTGACTCCAATGCTTGTAACTCTGGATTCTCCGTGAGGTTTTCATATGTTTGAGTGCTCCTAGAGCTCAATTGCTTGCACTCCAAGGCAAGAGCTTTCATTTGGCCAACTGCGCTGTGAGCAGTTGCCTCTCTTAGGTCTCTGATTTCTTGAGGAGAATCGGGCACAGTACGAAGTTCTAGGTCTGCGATGCACTGCTGAAGCTGCTGGATCACTTCTTCAAGCTGTGCCACCTGCTATGGAATTCGTTCTTCAACTCTCACTTCTATGACAGTCAAAGAGCAAAGTGCTCAGTTGACTTGTTCCTTTATTTCTAGCTACTCCGCGATCAACTTCTCCTTGCTTTGCTGTAGCTCTGCTTTCTCTTTGTCCAACTGTAATTGAAGAGCAAGTTTTTTCTCGTTGGGCAATACTGTGCTGCTCGACAAGTACTCCCTGTACCTGTGTCAAAGCATGGGTGGCTTGCACTATGTCTTCTTGAGCTCGTCGAAGGTGAGCTTCGACCATATCAACAATCCAATGGAGTTGAACTGGCTCATCTCCCGGTTCTACTGTTCCTGCTGTCAGAGGCGCAGTGGAGACTGCGCAGCTAGACTAGAGTGTCTGCTGCACTCCTTGGAGTTCAATATCTATATGATTATACATCTGCTCCTGCTTCACCTTATGCTTCTCTAATATCTCCTATGAAGCATCGTTCACAACTGCAATGATGAAATTAAAATCATCCAATGTGAGGGTAGTCTGCATCTTGGTTACAGGCGTTCTAGGTTTCTTCCGGGAGGAAGATTTCGGAGGTGAAACCTTCCTCTTCTTCGACGAGTCCTCTTCATCCCTAGGTGGTGATACTCCACCTTTCTGTTGTTCAATTTCTGTGCCTTCTATTTCTTCTACATCATCCCCTTCGTCTGGTGTGATAGAGATAGTCCTTACAGATGCACTGTCCACATCATGAACCTCTTCGAGCTTCTTTTTCTTTCTAGGTCTGAGTGTATCCTGCGCAGCTTTTGGGCTGTCTACATCTAACGATTCTGTAGGGTTGGCTGGAATGATAAGGTCTGCTGACCAGTCTTTGGTGATATCTTCGATGTCTTCCTCGGTCAACTTGTAATATGACTGCCACTGTTGCTTGTTCTCATTAATGCACACAGTTATATAAATAAAGTGGCGGTCTGCGCTGAAATTCATTAAGGGTCGAAACCTGTGGAGGGTATTCGGGGTCATCCGAGGCTTGGACTGGATGGCTTGCTTCAACTGGTTGTAGTAAGTATGGAAGACATCGTTGTATTGCCACTGCTTGTTCATATCATTAGAGTACCATAAGGTGATGAACTTCGTAGCCAAAGGTTCAAAGGGCTCTATGTCTGGGAAGGTCGCACCTTCTGGCATCTCCCATGTGATGAAAGCGTCAATAGGAGAAGCCAGTTGAAGTGGAACTCATACCCTTGGTCTTGTGTTTCCTTGCAGTCCAGTTCCAACTAGTTTACAATGTACCGCGTCCAATTCATCTGAAGTCCTTCTGCGCACTTCCCTACGAGATCAACTACGAATCCAATCACTTGGGTGGGTCAGTTCTTGCGAACTCACTTGCCTACGATCAACTGACATGCAAGGCGCACTACGCCGCTCTTGATAGAGGCTACCTTGTAACCTCGCGTGCCTTTCTCGACATCGCCATAAGTTTCTTTCATTCTCTGTGCTAATGCTTTGTCTGAGGTCTTTCTAGGGTAAAAGTCATGTGGGTCAGGGCCCTGCATACTCAGCCTTGTGATCTGATTGATTAAGGTCGGATCCACAGTGATGCAGCAGTTCAACCATAAGTATCTTCCATGGTAGCAGGACATCAATAACTTTACACATGCATTAACCTCATGATGCCTGCTGAAGTGCTGGATCTTCATCACATTGAGTAGTGTGGACTGCGCGAGGTTCTGGGTCCATGACTGCAGGGTAATCTTTGAATTCTTACCTTTAGCTCTGGTTAGATACTTGAGTGGGGCGAGCATGCTGTAAGCCTTCCTGTCGCCAAGGTTGAAGTCACTGAACTTCAATGTTGCGAGCTTATCCTGGTCAGCTCGAACTGTACGTATCCCTTTTGGGAGGTATGTCGTGACCAAAGCATAGTCAAAGTCTCTGGGCACACTGTCCTGATTGATGGCGCCACTTAGAGGGGGTAGGTAGGCAGGTAGAATGCTCAGAATCATCTTGGCATTTGCGATATCATCTCTGTGTTTAGTACACTTCTCATATGCTTGTCGGGATGGTCCGGCTCGAGCAGTGGATGGAGAGGTTGCCAGTCCTCTTGTTAGTGATGCTTGAACACCTGTGGATACTCCTCTTTCCGACATGACTCTCTCAGTCATTAAATCAAGCAAAATTTCTGTTACGGATTCTTCAACTGCGGTGAGCTCGTCGGACATATGTGCTCGAGATAAATTATCGGGGTCACAATGATCTTAAACACTGCACATTAATGAACAACAAGGGCATGGTGATCACTGTATACACTTGCTAGTTTGCGGGCTTCAAATTATCAGTTGGAAAAAGTGTTCTTTGGGCATGGCACGACGAGATATATAGGCGATCTTGGCAACAATTTTCTTTGCAACGGGTATGAGCCTCATTAATTTGTGTTCTGTTCATTATGGCGCGGTCCAGTGGTCTGGAGGTGAGCCATCAATTCTTTTCGATCTGTTTGGAGTGGTATTCGAATGGATATATCGTCCTCTAATGGCTATATTTCTTCGCCTCGATGAAGTGGCCTATGTTGCTGGTCTGATATCTTGACAAAGTTCAATTTCTACAAGTTTTCCTTCTACGAGGCTCCCTCTGGAATCTTCTGTAGTCTGCTAATCTTAGCTCTCTTTTTACTTAGCTTCCTAGCCTTCTTTCCAGTGAGCTTCGTCTTGGTGATTCTCTTCCCATTCTGATTCTTATTTTCCTTGTACATAGTCACTTTGCACTACTGACATTCTCTCCTAAGACTCAGGGGTAATACTTCTTCTATATCTGAGACAGATACTTCAATCTTCTGTGAGTCTAATTCTCTTGCAACTTTGACATCTGGGCTTCTAGTGTCAAATAGCTTCGATTTGTTCTCCTGTTCTTCAATCAACTACGCGATCCTTCTGGTCATGAAATATTTTAACTCTTGTCTCTGCTGTTCTAAAACCTCTTCTTCTTCCTTCTTTTTGGCTTGATCTCTTTCAATCCAAGGTTTTCCAAGTAACATGGTAAAAGGGGCATTGTCTTCAATGAATTTAATAATATCAAAATATTCCCTTGTCAAAGTTCCATTGACTGTCACAGGTATCTGAGCGAGCTTTCCACATAACATCATCGGTTTTCCTCTAAATAGTCTTATTCCTCCTAATGAAAGGATCAAACCAAGATTCCCTATAGCTTCCCAAGTTCTTTCTAGCATAATGTTCACTTGTGTCTCTTCATCAAGGACAAAGTCAATGTCAAAGTCTCCTGTTCTTGATTCAATGCATTCTTTTTCTTTGAAAATCTTTGATAGTCTAACATATCGGTGGTAATCTAGGGTCTCTTTCATTTGTATCAATACCTCCTCTGATTCTTGCTGGGGTTCTACTATTTTTGGATCTGTCTTAGGGTTTTCTTCATTCATATTCATTCTTTCAAGCTTAGCAATCATTCCAGGGAAATCCAATACTTATGGTCTATATCTTTGCAACATAGACAACTAGGTATTCCACCAGGGCATTCCTTAGAAAAATGTCCCGGGTTTCCGCAACTGTAACATAGGGTTAATCCTCTCTTTCGTTTATATGTTCCACAACTTCTTTTATACTGTGCACCAGGATCATGGTAGCTAGCTTGCAAAAAATTCTGTCTAGGATCCTACATCCATGTGTTAGTCCAAGCATTCTTTCTATGCATAGGTATAACATATCTATTATTATGCTTATCATATTTATTCATATCAAAGTTTCTTTCATCTATTAATTCCTTAGTTTTCAAGCTAGGACAAAATGTATCAAACATACCTAGATCCACACCTTAGAAACAAAATTTTTCACTTATCTTACTTCTACAAAACTTCCAGGTCTAAAAACTTTTAACTATTCTTACCTTTATTAGAGCACAAAGCTTACATATCTTACCACTTTTCTGCAGATCTGACCTCTTTTCTTTACAAACTTCCACTTTTACCTTTCTTAGAGCACAAAGCGTTCAGATTTTGCTTCTTTTCTTCAGATCTGGCCTTCTTTCTTTACCACAAATCTTTTTAGATCAAGTGGAATACTACAAACTAGGGCACATATCCACGCACAAGACTTCCATAGTTTCAGGATGAATCTTTGCACAATGATTCTTCTTCCTCAGTTCCCAACAATCACAGTTTCAAGTCCCGACAACAGAACCATTTGTTGGCTCAGGGGCAGACCTAGGGTTCAACGCTACCAGAGCACACCAAAAAAACCCTAACTACCTACCCTTTCGGCAACACCTGCGAAGTAGATGAAGTCTCACCCAAGGTAGAAGCAGGGGTGGTTGTGAGACTCAGGTGTCTTCAACCTTAGTTGGGACACATATCTATGATTATATTGCTTACAGATCACTTAGCATTGATCATCCATCAATATTCAACCCTTATTATACTTCGCAGATAACACAGAGCATCACAACATTTACTTAGATCCAAGGTATCTTAGTACTTAGTAATAGTAAAACAGATTGGAGGCAGTAGATCAACACTAAGCATCTTCATACATATCAGATCTACTATTCATACACATCTAATTAAGCACAACACATGAGTAGATCTATCTAAATATATCAAAGAACTTATCTGAAGTAGAGATAAACACATCAAGTCAAAGCACAGAGCACAACACACAGATTTACGTGGTTCACCCCCACCCCGGGGCTACATCCACCAACTCTTCTTCTTTATTATCGTCAACCAATTGGTTACAAGCATAGAGCCGTAGAAACCCTTACTTTGCACAGGATAGAAGATCTACGCAGCTCGCTAGATCCTTCTTCCTTGCCTTTCAACACAAAGCCTTCTATACCTTCACACAGGGACTTGCACTAAGCTCTACAAGTCTATACAGAATGCACAAACTCTTGATCACACAGATCCCACTTGGCACGTAGCCTATATCACATAGATACAATAAAATGATACTCTACTAGATGCTTAGACGTCTATTTGTACATTTACAAAATGGGCCTAAGCACGGGTAAACCCACATGCCGACATCCCTTTCCCATTACATATTCCCAAAACCCAAAATGGGCCCAAAAGGGGGACGAGATCCCGTGATATCTGCTTCGTCTGGTGCTCCATATTTGACAGGCTGTCGAAGTCCCAAAAACAATCAAACATGATCAAGTGCTCCCAAAACTTGGTCAAGGGCCAACACTGGTGGCCCAAGTGAAAGCCTCTGAATCAGATGTAGGTTCAGACTCCGAGCTAGAACCAGAAAGGGGAAGACAGATCATTGATGCGGAACCCAGTGCCACCGTTGCTACCAGCAAGCTCCAGCCTGGTGAACTAGACGAGCTAGAAGAAGGAGAACACCTCTTCCATTCACAGATGTGGGTAAAAGGCACCCCACTGCACTTCATCATGGATAGCGGTAGCCAGAAGAACCTCATCTCAATAGAGGTTGTCAAGTGGCTAGCCTTGCCAACAACACTGTACCCACAACCCTACACCATTGGATGGCTTCGCCAAGGAAGCGATCTCCATGTCAGCCAACAGTGCCTACTGTCATACGACATCAAGCCCTTCAAAGACGAGGTATTATGTGTTGTTGCTCCTCTATAAGTTTGTGATGTTATTTTGGGCCAACCTTATTTATGGAAACATCATGCTATATATGAGTCTAGGCCTCGCAGTGTTATTATTACTTTGAACAGGAAATTGTACAGGATACCCGAGGCAATCCCACCTAGTGCTATTTCCTTGATCTCTGCTAAGCAATGCTGGAAGGTCATCTCTCAGACGGGGAAGTTTGGCTTCTTCGTGATTTGCTCGCAGAATAAGCGAAATATCACAGCCACATCGAGGGTCTTTGCGACTGACCTCTCCACACAACAGAAGCAAGTACATACGGTCATGGAAGAATACTCAGATATCTTCTCCTCACCTACTGGGGTACCTCTGCACTGCCAGGTCAAGCACCCCATCGATCTGACCCGCGACACATCGATGCCCAATGGGCCAGTCTATTGTCGCTGTCTGTTAGAGAATGAGGAGATCAAGCGACAGATCTAAGAATTTCTCCATAAGGGGCACATCCATCCTAGCTCATCACCTTGCGAGAGCCCAATCGTGCTGGTACAGAATAAATATGGAACCTGGCGACTCTGCATTGATTACCGGGCTCTAAATAAAATCACAGTTAGAAACCGATACCCGATTCCTCGAATAGAAGACCTCCTTGATCAACTCACGAGGGCCAAATACTTCAGTAATATTGATCTGAAGTCTGGCTACCACTAGGTCCCGATAGAACAAACAAATGTATGGAAAACCGCCTTCAAGTCAAAGGAAGGCCTTTCTGAATGGTTGTTCATGCCCTTTGGTTTGACAAATGCTCTAGCCACTTTAATGAGGATGATGGATGATATCCTGCGACCATTCACCAATACTTTTGTAGTGGTGTATCTGGATGAAATTCTCATTTACATCAAGACTTGGGCAGAACATTTGCAACATATTCAGTAGGTTTTGCACACCCTACAACAACACAAGCTATATGCCAACTTGGAAAAATGCTCCTTCAGTATGGACAAGGTCCATTACCTGGGCTACATAATTGATCAACATGGTGTACATGTGGATCCAACCAAGATCTAGGTCATCCGTGACTGGCCAGCCCCAACCACATTCACTGAGCTTCAGATCTTCTTGGGCCTTGCCAATATCTACCATAGGTTCGTGTTTGGATTCTCCCATATTGCATGGGACCTTAGCTAAATAAACAGGGGTGGTGGTAAGCAAAAATTTGCGTGGGGCTGGTCCCAACAACAAGCGTTTGACGATTTGAAGCAGTGCTTGTGCTCAACCCCAATACTTTCACTACTAGACCTGCAACAACCCTTTGAGATCAATACACATGCTTCAGACTATGCGGTGGGCGCCGTTCTCACTCAGCACGACCACCCTGTGGCCTATCATAATGAGACACTATCAGATGCTGCCCGTTAGTACCCTACTTATGACAAAGAAATGTACTCCATTGTGCAAGACTGGCGCCAGTGGATACATTACATTCTTGGGAAGGAGACAATCATCCACATTGATCATAAGCCATTGTAGTTCATGCAGACACAAGAGAAATTGCAGAATGATCTCCATCAAAAGTGGTCCACATACTTGCAACAATTCCACCTCAACATCAAGTATAAAACAGGAAGCACCAATCATGTTGCTGATTTCCTTAGCAGACTGCCAGTCGTGGCACTCACCATGGTGCTAGACTCTTGCGACCATGAGACCTCTGGATGGCCCCAACTCTATGAGACAGACCCAAACTTCACCACCACCTACCAAATGTTGGGTGAAAACACAGTTGTCAATAATTTCCATCTTTGGGATGGGTTGTTGTGTCATCTGGGCCATATCTGTGTTCCATCAAGTGAGCGAGCGAAGATGATCTTAGAAGCCCACTACAGTCAGGTGGCAGGACACTTTGGTGTCGAAAATCCAATGGTGCTGCTACAAAAACATATCTACTAGCCGAAACTTTGACAGGAGATCAACAAGTATATCAAGTCCTACACTGTCTACACTATTTCCAAATCGACGACTAAGAAATAGGGCATGTACACCCCTCTTCATACTCCTGAAAGGCCATGGGAATCCATCTCAATGGACTACATGTCGGGCCTCTTGTCCACAAAGCAGGGAAATGACTGTGTTTTTGTGGTTGTTGATTGCTTTTCTAAGATGGCCATTCTGGTTGCCTACAAGAAGAACATCATAGCAGAGGCCACTGCCAAGCTCTTCTTTGAACGAGTCTGGGTACATTTTGGAATCCCACAAACCATTGTCTCATATCGGGACAGTCAAATTCTCAACACATTCTTGTCGAGCCTCTGGTCACTGCTAGACACTAAGCTCACCAAATCCACGACCTTCCACCCCCAGACAGATGGCCATATCGAGGTCATAAATCAAATGATTATGCATATCCTTCTCATGTATAATTCAAAGCACCCTCACTCATGGGATGAGAGTCTTCCCTATGTCCAACATAGCTACAATCGAGCCCTTCATAGCTCAACCAACCACAACCCCTTTCAGGTGGGGTTGGGATTCCAACAATTGGGTCCCATAAATGTTGCACTTTCCCTTGTGGTCACCTCGATCGACTCATCTCCTGCTCCAACTGAAGCTGAGAAAGCTACCCGGTTCATTGAGTAGATCCAGCACATCCGCCAATAGGTTCAGGATATCCTACAAAAGACCAATGACAAGTACAAGCAACGCCATGATCAACATCGGGTGCCACATAAGTTTCAGGTGGGTGACAAAGTTTGGTTGCACTTGCAGAAAGAATGCCTTATAGAACCCCATCAGAAGCTTGACCCACTCCATTATGGGTTGTACACCATCACCAAGGCCGTGGGGGATAATTATTTTGAGCACAACATTCCTCCTTTCCTTGGCCTACATCGAGTGTTCAATGTGGATCTCCTTTGCCCTTATTTTCCACCATTATTAGACACCTCAGACGTAGCAGAGCAGCTGAAACCAACAAATATCAACCCCGACTGCATAAAATAGGCATCCAACGATCATATTATGGACACACAACTCAAGGGCACTCAACAACAAAGGATCCAACTTTATCAAGTCGTCAAAGTAGGGCAACTCCTACACCTAGGCAAGTGGCTCACCCGGGGCCAAATTCAGTGGAAATTTCCTCATCTGATGGGGGAAATCAACGCAATGGAGACCATTGCTTCCTAATGAGGGAGGATTGATCCTGATGGATATCAGTGGCCACCCACCTCTTCCAATTGTCTCAAAACACTTTTCTGACAATTTTGGCAATTTACTATTTTTAGCAGGTTTAACTTCCAGGGCCATTTTGAGGGCCTAAATGAAGGTTTTTCGGGATTGAGTTTCTCAATGATAGTTGAAGGCATGATTGAGCCCCCAAAATGAATCTCCTCGACTATACCTTTCCAATGGTCTATCATATTCCTAAAACGAAGATCATATGCAAAAGTTACGACCCTAGGAACTTGATGTACTAACTTACCCAAACGGAGCCCACATGAGTTTTGGCGCTTCATCTCCTAGGGTTAGGTTTTTGGATGTCTAGGGTTTTTGGCATTCCTATTTATTGTAAAAATTCCTTCAGAGCCTCATTGTAATCATCTTCTTGCGAATAAGCACAACTGCCACATCTCTTCTCAGAGATAAGCCGCCACCTTTCCAACAAGCTTGTTTTCGCTGCATTTTACAGTTTCAACTTATTTCCTTATTGAATAGAAAACCAGTTTTACTGTATCTTTGTTATTTTGTGTTAAGAACCTATTAATAATATATATTCATTTCGTTCTGCTCATAAAATATGGATCATGCAACCACATCTTCAAGCATCAATTTCATAGAATTACTCCCTATATCCACGACTAAGCTATGCCAGGAGTATGGAAAAGAACACAACATGATAATACATTTATCGTCAGTGATTTTAATATTCAAAGGAAATAACCAACTTATTATAGTATTAAATGCATTTAAGTGATCTACTACTAAGCTCCCATCACTCATCCTTAGAAAATACAATTTCTTCTGAAGGAATGGATTGTTTTCTAGGGATTTCGATTGGTACAATCTTCCCAACTTGTACCACCGTTTATTTGCAAAGTCTTCACCCGAGACATTCAACAATATTTAATCTGGAAGACAAATTTGAATCACATTCCTTTTCCTTCTTTCAAGTTTCTCCCATTCTTCCCTTGACATACATGTTAGAATTGTTCTGGGACTCACAACTACCCATTGTTCTCAATCTACAAGGAGATATTCCATCTTAAGCTTCCAAATCTCAAAATTCTAGCCATTGAATTTTTTGATCTCTAGCCTCCTCGAACTCCTTGTCACTCTTTTAAGCACAACATTAAAGATCATTGACTTACAATTCCCACTAGACCTAGTTTTAGCTCAGATCTAAGATATGCTAAAATTTTCTCTGATACCACATGTAGAGAAAACTAATTCTCACACTAAACCAACCAAGAAAGAGAATATAGATATAAGTAAAAAATAAATGATACACACACACAAACTACACATAGATTTTACCCTGGAAACCATTAACCTGGAAAACTAGCATTCCTTGAGTGTCTTTCTCTCTTGTTGTCTTACTCATTCATAGAGTAAAGAGTTACATGACTAACCTCCATCTACACCTAAGACACAATTGCCATCCTACTCTCTTTCTTTACACAAGAAAAACTTTGCAGCCAATTCAACTTGCATCTACATGACCAAGTTGTTGCTAGCAACATCAAGATGAACATCAACTTATTACAATTACAACATGCCTTATTTATAGGCTTTACAACATGAAAAACCATGAATCATGGCACTCGAAAATAGTTACAGATCCATGCAGATGATTATATGTAATCTTGTGAATGTTGGGATTTTGTTACATTCGATTATCAGTCGATTACCAGTCGACTACCTAGTCTGTCTCTAGTTGGTTTCCACTTAACCTATTGTTGGTTTACCTTTCAACCTTTTTGGTCAACCAATTTGACCTTCAAATTTCATGATTGATCACTTTGACCTTCAACTTAACCATCAACTCGACTTGATTCATCGATTGATTCATTACTCAGTCGATCAACCTCAACTAGACAATTGAATGGTTGTTCTTTCACTGCAAAGAATATAACAAACCAACATGACTAGGATCCAATGGACAAGAAGAAATAAAAAGTGCAACTCAAACCACCTTTATTAAGGAAAGAGGAACTAGAAAATAATCCATTCCCTTGGAGGAAAAGGTAGATAGAGAAGGAATGTGTAGCAAACCACCCAAATATACTCGTAGAATATTGGAAGACAGAAGCAAAGAGATGACTCCGCCATCTAGATTCACTCCAACTATTGAGGGACCAAGACACCAAGATGGAAAACATCACCACACATGTAAAAGGTATTGTTATAGTGTTGATTTCCACCATTGAATCTTTGATAATCTTATTGGCTTGGTCCCTATCCTACTTGCAAACACCTTTTCCCCATACTTCCTTGATATCTTCTAATTTGTTTTTTATTAGAACTTGTACACACCCTGGTAGTTATGCAACACACATATATGCAGGTTTCCCAAAGGAAATTCACATACATGGTAATAAATACTCAAAAAAATGTACTTTCCATAAATGCAAGTTGAGTTACAAGTTTGGTTAGTTACCTAAATTTGTTTACCCGTACTCAACCATCTTTAACTGTCTTTAGCTAATTGAAGATGGCTTAAATAGGGCATTGATCAAAGGAAATAGGAAATGAATGAGTTCATACCAAAGAAAACAAATATTGGCTAATCCCCACAACGTCTGCAAGCCCCTATATCTCCCTTGCTTTGCTTGTTCTCAACCCTAAAACCCTTATTTCCAATCATCACTGATCACCACTTTATCCGAATAGGAGCCTCTCTGAATTATCCTTGAGTTTGTCAGTGCATCAGAAGTTGAGACTGACCATATTAGCATAAGCTTGTGTGGAGGGACCTAGGATCCTTTCGAGGAGTGGTGTTGCAATAGTATAGGTATACAATGTAATTTTCAGACTATTGATTTTAATAATATGCTCATTTCTTCGACATTTTGTGTTCTTAATGTTTAATTTATAGTTGTTGAATATATGTTGTTTAGAACACTAGTCACAATGTATTTCTTTCATATTTGATTGAACTAATGATTTAGTTATTAGCATAACTACTTTCCTTGGAAGTTTCTTTGCATATTTTTTGAAGGTTTTAGGAGAAACAATTAGGAAGGAGCGAGAAGATTCTGGAATTCGGGAACTACATCGAATGTAGGACTACAACTGAGTTCATCTTTCTCCCTCTTATGAAAGTTAGTTATTTTGGTTAAATCAATTATATAATCTTTGTTGCTTGTTATTGTTGGAATTTGCTTGTGTTTTATGATTATCGATATGTTTCAATTAGCCTACGACTATAGGGGATTTTCCCCGCAAGAGAAACTGATGACCATACTGGGGATTTCTCCCTAGTGGGCCTGTTTCTAGGCTTTGCTTGATTTGATTGCTTTTGTTTTGTTTTTTAATACCTTCTAGCACTTATATTGATAAATTTAAATTGTCTGAGTCTTTCCTTGCTCACTTAAGCATGGTTGCTTGCCTCTTTATTTATTTCTTTTGAATTTTTTTAGGTATATATGCACTTTTCTATTATAACAGTCGCATACATATGCGCCTACCAGTTAAGACAGTCATGTGCATACATGGTTTGCTTTGATCATAT
>ML783037.1:495419-508814 GCA_009831015.1 Picea engelmannii | reverse complement strand
CTCTAGCCACTTTAATGAGGATGATGGATGATATCCTGCGACCATTCACCAATACTTTTGTAGTGGTGTATCTGGATGAAATTCTCATTTACATCAAGACTTGGGCAGAACATTTGCAACATATTCAGTAGGTTTTGCACACCCTACAACAACACAAGCTATATGCCAACTTGGAAAAATGCTCCTTCAGTATGGACAAGGTCCATTACCTGGGCTACATAATTGATCAACATGGTGTACATGTGGATCCAACCAAGATCTAGGTCATCCGTGACTGGCCAGCCCCAACCACATTCACTGAGCTTCAGATCTTCTTGGGCCTTGCCAATATCTACCATAGGTTCGTGTTTGGATTCTCCCATATTGCATGGGACCTTAGCTAAATAAACAGGGGTGGTGGTAAGCAAAAATTTGCGTGGGGCTGGTCCCAACAACAAGCGTTTGACGATTTGAAGCAGTGCTTGTGCTCAACCCCAATACTTTCACTACTAGACCTGCAACAACCCTTTGAGATCAATACACATGCTTCAGACTATGCGGTGGGCGCCGTTCTCACTCAGCACGACCACCCTGTGGCCTATCATAATGAGACACTATCAGATGCTGCCCGTTAGTACCCTACTTATGACAAAGAAATGTACTCCATTGTGCAAGACTGGCGCCAGTGGATACATTACATTCTTGGGAAGGAGACAATCATCCACATTGATCATAAGCCATTGTAGTTCATGCAGACACAAGAGAAATTGCAGAATGATCTCCATCAAAAGTGGTCCACATACTTGCAACAATTCCACCTCAACATCAAGTATAAAACAGGAAGCACCAATCATGTTGCTGATTTCCTTAGCAGACTGCCAGTCGTGGCACTCACCATGGTGCTAGACTCTTGCGACCATGAGACCTCTGGATGGCCCCAACTCTATGAGACAGACCCAAACTTCACCACCACCTACCAAATGTTGGGTGAAAACACAGTTGTCAATAATTTCCATCTTTGGGATGGGTTGTTGTGTCATCTGGGCCATATCTGTGTTCCATCAAGTGAGCGAGCGAAGATGATCTTAGAAGCCCACTACAGTCAGGTGGCAGGACACTTTGGTGTCGAAAATCCAATGGTGCTGCTACAAAAACATATCTACTAGCCGAAACTTTGACAGGAGATCAACAAGTATATCAAGTCCTACACTGTCTACACTATTTCCAAATCGACGACTAAGAAATAGGGCATGTACACCCCTCTTCATACTCCTGAAAGGCCATGGGAATCCATCTCAATGGACTACATGTCGGGCCTCTTGTCCACAAAGCAGGGAAATGACTGTGTTTTTGTGGTTGTTGATTGCTTTTCTAAGATGGCCATTCTGGTTGCCTACAAGAAGAACATCATAGCAGAGGCCACTGCCAAGCTCTTCTTTGAACGAGTCTGGGTACATTTTGGAATCCCACAAACCATTGTCTCATATCGGGACAGTCAAATTCTCAACACATTCTTGTCGAGCCTCTGGTCACTGCTAGACACTAAGCTCACCAAATCCACGACCTTCCACCCCCAGACAGATGGCCATATCGAGGTCATAAATCAAATGATTATGCATATCCTTCTCATGTATAATTCAAAGCACCCTCACTCATGGGATGAGAGTCTTCCCTATGTCCAACATAGCTACAATCGAGCCCTTCATAGCTCAACCAACCACAACCCCTTTCAGGTGGGGTTGGGATTCCAACAATTGGGTCCCATAAATGTTGCACTTTCCCTTGTGGTCACCTCGATCGACTCATCTCCTGCTCCAACTGAAGCTGAGAAAGCTACCCGGTTCATTGAGTAGATCCAGCACATCCGCCAATAGGTTCAGGATATCCTACAAAAGACCAATGACAAGTACAAGCAACGCCATGATCAACATCGGGTGCCACATAAGTTTCAGGTGGGTGACAAAGTTTGGTTGCACTTGCAGAAAGAATGCCTTATAGAACCCCATCAGAAGCTTGACCCACTCCATTATGGGTTGTACACCATCACCAAGGCCGTGGGGGATAATTATTTTGAGCACAACATTCCTCCTTTCCTTGGCCTACATCGAGTGTTCAATGTGGATCTCCTTTGCCCTTATTTTCCACCATTATTAGACACCTCAGACGTAGCAGAGCAGCTGAAACCAACAAATATCAACCCCGACTGCATAAAATAGGCATCCAACGATCATATTATGGACACACAACTCAAGGGCACTCAACAACAAAGGATCCAACTTTATCAAGTCGTCAAAGTAGGGCAACTCCTACACCTAGGCAAGTGGCTCACCCGGGGCCAAATTCAGTGGAAATTTCCTCATCTGATGGGGGAAATCAACGCAATGGAGACCATTGCTTCCTAATGAGGGAGGATTGATCCTGATGGATATCAGTGGCCACCCACCTCTTCCAATTGTCTCAAAACACTTTTCTGACAATTTTGGCAATTTACTATTTTTAGCAGGTTTAACTTCCAGGGCCATTTTGAGGGCCTAAATGAAGGTTTTTCGGGATTGAGTTTCTCAATGATAGTTGAAGGCATGATTGAGCCCCCAAAATGAATCTCCTCGACTATACCTTTCCAATGGTCTATCATATTCCTAAAACGAAGATCATATGCAAAAGTTACGACCCTAGGAACTTGATGTACTAACTTACCCAAACGGAGCCCACATGAGTTTTGGCGCTTCATCTCCTAGGGTTAGGTTTTTGGATGTCTAGGGTTTTTGGCATTCCTATTTATTGTAAAAATTCCTTCAGAGCCTCATTGTAATCATCTTCTTGCGAATAAGCACAACTGCCACATCTCTTCTCAGAGATAAGCCGCCACCTTTCCAACAAGCTTGTTTTCGCTGCATTTTACAGTTTCAACTTATTTCCTTATTGAATAGAAAACCAGTTTTACTGTATCTTTGTTATTTTGTGTTAAGAACCTATTAATAATATATATTCATTTCGTTCTGCTCATAAAATATGGATCATGCAACCACATCTTCAAGCATCAATTTCATAGAATTACTCCCTATATCCACGACTAAGCTATGCCAGGAGTATGGAAAAGAACACAACATGATAATACATTTATCGTCAGTGATTTTAATATTCAAAGGAAATAACCAACTTATTATAGTATTAAATGCATTTAAGTGATCTACTACTAAGCTCCCATCACTCATCCTTAGAAAATACAATTTCTTCTGAAGGAATGGATTGTTTTCTAGGGATTTCGATTGGTACAATCTTCCCAACTTGTACCACCGTTTATTTGCAAAGTCTTCACCCGAGACATTCAACAATATTTAATCTGGAAGACAAATTTGAATCACATTCCTTTTCCTTCTTTCAAGTTTCTCCCATTCTTCCCTTGACATACATGTTAGAATTGTTCTGGGACTCACAACTACCCATTGTTCTCAATCTACAAGGAGATATTCCATCTTAAGCTTCCAAATCTCAAAATTCTAGCCATTGAATTTTTTGATCTCTAGCCTCCTCGAACTCCTTGTCACTCTTTTAAGCACAACATTAAAGATCATTGACTTACAATTCCCACTAGACCTAGTTTTAGCTCAGATCTAAGATATGCTAAAATTTTCTCTGATACCACATGTAGAGAAAACTAATTCTCACACTAAACCAACCAAGAAAGAGAATATAGATATAAGTAAAAAATAAATGATACACACACACAAACTACACATAGATTTTACCCTGGAAACCATTAACCTGGAAAACTAGCATTCCTTGAGTGTCTTTCTCTCTTGTTGTCTTACTCATTCATAGAGTAAAGAGTTACATGACTAACCTCCATCTACACCTAAGACACAATTGCCATCCTACTCTCTTTCTTTACACAAGAAAAACTTTGCAGCCAATTCAACTTGCATCTACATGACCAAGTTGTTGCTAGCAACATCAAGATGAACATCAACTTATTACAATTACAACATGCCTTATTTATAGGCTTTACAACATGAAAAACCATGAATCATGGCACTCGAAAATAGTTACAGATCCATGCAGATGATTATATGTAATCTTGTGAATGTTGGGATTTTGTTACATTCGATTATCAGTCGATTACCAGTCGACTACCTAGTCTGTCTCTAGTTGGTTTCCACTTAACCTATTGTTGGTTTACCTTTCAACCTTTTTGGTCAACCAATTTGACCTTCAAATTTCATGATTGATCACTTTGACCTTCAACTTAACCATCAACTCGACTTGATTCATCGATTGATTCATTACTCAGTCGATCAACCTCAACTAGACAATTGAATGGTTGTTCTTTCACTGCAAAGAATATAACAAACCAACATGACTAGGATCCAATGGACAAGAAGAAATAAAAAGTGCAACTCAAACCACCTTTATTAAGGAAAGAGGAACTAGAAAATAATCCATTCCCTTGGAGGAAAAGGTAGATAGAGAAGGAATGTGTAGCAAACCACCCAAATATACTCGTAGAATATTGGAAGACAGAAGCAAAGAGATGACTCCGCCATCTAGATTCACTCCAACTATTGAGGGACCAAGACACCAAGATGGAAAACATCACCACACATGTAAAAGGTATTGTTATAGTGTTGATTTCCACCATTGAATCTTTGATAATCTTATTGGCTTGGTCCCTATCCTACTTGCAAACACCTTTTCCCCATACTTCCTTGATATCTTCTAATTTGTTTTTTATTAGAACTTGTACACACCCTGGTAGTTATGCAACACACATATATGCAGGTTTCCCAAAGGAAATTCACATACATGGTAATAAATACTCAAAAAAATGTACTTTCCATAAATGCAAGTTGAGTTACAAGTTTGGTTAGTTACCTAAATTTGTTTACCCGTACTCAACCATCTTTAACTGTCTTTAGCTAATTGAAGATGGCTTAAATAGGGCATTGATCAAAGGAAATAGGAAATGAATGAGTTCATACCAAAGAAAACAAATATTGGCTAATCCCCACAACGTCTGCAAGCCCCTATATCTCCCTTGCTTTGCTTGTTCTCAACCCTAAAACCCTTATTTCCAATCATCACTGATCACCACTTTATCCGAATAGGAGCCTCTCTGAATTATCCTTGAGTTTGTCAGTGCATCAGAAGTTGAGACTGACCATATTAGCATAAGCTTGTGTGGAGGGACCTAGGATCCTTTCGAGGAGTGGTGTTGCAATAGTATAGGTATACAATGTAATTTTCAGACTATTGATTTTAATAATATGCTCATTTCTTCGACATTTTGTGTTCTTAATGTTTAATTTATAGTTGTTGAATATATGTTGTTTAGAACACTAGTCACAATGTATTTCTTTCATATTTGATTGAACTAATGATTTAGTTATTAGCATAACTACTTTCCTTGGAAGTTTCTTTGCATATTTTTTGAAGGTTTTAGGAGAAACAATTAGGAAGGAGCGAGAAGATTCTGGAATTCGGGAACTACATCGAATGTAGGACTACAACTGAGTTCATCTTTCTCCCTCTTATGAAAGTTAGTTATTTTGGTTAAATCAATTATATAATCTTTGTTGCTTGTTATTGTTGGAATTTGCTTGTGTTTTATGATTATCGATATGTTTCAATTAGCCTACGACTATAGGGGATTTTCCCCGCAAGAGAAACTGATGACCATACTGGGGATTTCTCCCTAGTGGGCCTGTTTCTAGGCTTTGCTTGATTTGATTGCTTTTGTTTTGTTTTTTAATACCTTCTAGCACTTATATTGATAAATTTAAATTGTCTGAGTCTTTCCTTGCTCACTTAAGCATGGTTGCTTGCCTCTTTATTTATTTCTTTTGAATTTTTTTAGGTATATATGCACTTTTCTATTATAACAGTCGCATACATATGCGCCTACCAGTTAAGACAGTCATGTGCATACATGGTTTGCTTTGATCATATKCATGTGCATCTCTCTAGAGAAGGTTTTTTCAAATCGTTTTTGGTTACTGAGAGTTGGGATGGGTGTATGGAGTCTTTTTTGAGGTTCTAGGACTATGTTTGGGTTGCTTCCTGAGTTCAGAAGTTAATTAGTTAGATTTTTTATAAAGAAAAACATTTTTTTTTTTCATTTCTTTGCTTGTTTTTTCAAGTTTATAGAGGTGGTTTAGGAAGTTATTTTCTAGGTTCTTTCTTGCCTGGGGTGGCTTTGATTGTTGTTCTTGATAATTTTTTTATAGGTTTGGATACTTTTTCTACCTCTTTTTTCATTTCTTTCTTGCTGGTCTTGAGAACAAAATTTGGTTAAAATTTTACTATTTCTTTTTACCTTTTAAACAAGAAAAAACAAAATAATTTTAGAAAGTATACTTTTAGTATTTCTTTTCAATCCTTGCTACGTTTTCGTTGAAAAAGGAAACTTTATGAAGTGTGCTTTCTTTTTTGAGTGTTTTTGGTTTCAAAATATGTTTTGTATTCTTGAAAGACTTCTATTTTTGAAGAGTTAGTTAAAGTTTTGATGAAAAGGATAGTGTAGTTTCTTTTTAGTTGCTTTTCATTAAAGAAAATCTGCATCAGTAGTGTTTCACATATGAAAGAAAAATTTTCATTTTTTCATATCATTGAAAATAAAAGAGTTTGGTCCTTTTTTTAAGTGTTTTTGCACTAATTTTTAGTGAAGAATAAGCATATTTTATATCAATGTTCTTAAAAGTGTTTCAATTTTCTGTTGTGTCTCTAAAAAACACCATTTAGTTGCATTCATTCTCTTTGTGAGTAAAAAACAACGCCTTAAAATGAACACTTAACTAAAATAAACTAGAATTTTCATTTTTTTAGGGTGAACAAACTAGCTTAAACTAGGGCCTTGGATTAGGTTGGAGAGTTAACTCTCCAAGGCCATTGAAGCAACTTAGGAATCTGAGATAGGGAGCATGCAAAACTAACCTTTGTGTAAGTATAGTTGAGAGCCTCCTCTAACATAGGATTTAAAAACAAGGTCACATGAGGAAGAGCCAAGGAGATAACCTCTGTGAATCTTGACTGAAGATTGTGGAGAAATCATATTTTGGGGGTTTCGCTAGTGCCTATACCTCCTTGAGAGGTGGCACTTTTGAAGCTTCGGGCTTAGTTACCCCACCCATAGGTTCGATCCCAACTGTCAGTTGTACCCCCTAGACGTTGTCTGCGAGTTGGTAACCTTAGTTTCCCTTCCTAGGTTTCTTAGAGGTGAATGCAAGGGGTTTCCCGTGGTACTTGGGGTAGACATCACATCACACTTTTCAATACCCCCGGAGGGTTCCCCATGAAGCGCAGGTACTTGCACCGGGTAGGGATGGTTAGTGGAGGTCGGGGTAACTACCTTTCATTCCTTCATTTGTTGGTTCACGAGACTTAATCAATTCATGCCTTTGTTCGAAAGGTCCTTTCCTAAATTTGTTACTATTGTGGACTCAGGACCTAATCCACCCGAGCTGGAGTATTGGGGAAGTTGTTTGTGATTTCTGTTTCCATAGGAAATTTTCTAGTGGCGTGCTCTATGTATGTAGATAACTCAAGTAAGTGGGTCAGTTTACATCTTGAATTTATGATTTAAAGTGGTTGATCAACCAATTCATCGGTCTAAGAGAGTTCAGGGCCTTTCGCCCGTCAAATTGGACTCTCCAATGCCTCCTTTGAGGCGTCGAATCGATCAAACTAACACTTTGGTGCCAATTCAACCCTTTGAAATTGTA
This sequence comes from Picea engelmannii, assembly GCA_009831015.1. Classification (NCBI taxonomy): domain Eukaryota; kingdom Viridiplantae; phylum Streptophyta; class Pinopsida; order Pinales; family Pinaceae; genus Picea; species Picea engelmannii. The sequence goes on along the minus strand of ML783037.1, from coordinate 501,117 downwards.
GAGATGGAGCCTGCAGAAAAAAAATGCTTCTGCTCCGGAGGTCACACAAATATCAAATATTGAGACCAAAGGCCTCATTAGATCCTTTAACCCTCCCTTGACTGGATCATTTGATTTGATCATTTTGCAGATTCCAGCTCCTGGGTCATATTTCACTAACATTCGCCCTCTTATGTGGGCCATCATGGAAGACACTTCATAAGTGTTTGGGATGAGGGCCCCTACAACCCCCACTTTAGCTATAGTTGGGGGAGGAGTTCTACCTCCTTTCTTGTCTTTCCAAATGACAAGTGTATTTAAATCCACAGTCACTGCGTCAATCAATGGATCCGTGCCACTGATTTTTGGGTCCACTTAGCCTTTGAGTGTGACCTCTTCATAACCTTTTGTGTCTAATTCCTTCTCGTTTGGGATGCCCTCAATCAACATGTAGAACATATCGACTTGTTCTCAGTCAATTCCCATAAGTAGCAACGTTGGTTCCGAGAGTTCTTTAACTCCCTTCCAAGATTTTCCTTGGGGCTTGGGGCACATCCCTCCATCATTCCCCTCGCTTGGGAGTGGTTCTTTCCAATATTTTAGTTCTAATCCCTTCATGGGATGGGGCATCCCTATGGGTGGTGGTTTTCAATCCGTCGACATGTTGTATTCTTCTAACCCTTTCACATTATTTGGTGGGTTCGGAGAAATCCATTTCCCTCATTTGGAATGTCGGTAGGGGGAAACCCCTTCCAAGGATAATGGAATCTTGTGAAAGGGTCATACTCTTTGCAAGGGATTTCGTCAAGGGGCAACCTCTTTCTTGGTCAAAACTACCAAATGCAAGGGGTTTTCCCTTCACAAGGGGTGTCAGTGTTATCATATAATAAAAATGATAGTTATTTCCTTATGATTAATAACAAGATTCACTTTCATACATAAGTTATCATGTAATAACTACACACTGAAAATATCAACAATAAAAATTTAGCGGAAATAAAAAGATATAGAAATATTAACCATGCACAATAGACACAAGAACACAACACAATAACACAAGAGTTTATCCTGGGAAACCCAACCTTGGGAAAAAAACCAACAACCTTTCTATAGAATAATTAAGTCCAAGATATTACCAGTACATCACCATCAATAACCAAAATACCATACAAAGAAGATGCTCCCCAAGGCTAGCATAACCAATATCTAGCTCCTCAATAATATGACCCAGAGAAACCAATAATATCCTTCCTAAGTGTGGCACACACATCAAGATACCAGAAACCTAGAAATAAGGAAATTACCAAAAAACTAGAGTTGCAACTGCCTTGTGCGCATTGCTGAAGGAGTTGTCTGATTGTCCAAATGAAATGATCCAGTCCTATATTTATACTAATCTAGGCGCCTGTCTGGGGATAACTTCTTATTTCGGGTCTTCAAATTACTTTATTATTTTCTGTCTTTTACTGGTGGGGCCGACTTCTCTTCCTAGGTATTAAATTTCTTCCTAGGGCTTCTGTAATGGTGTATATGGGTCTTCTTGTACTTTCTTGTGGAGAATGACTTGCCCGAATTTGCAAATATTCAACACTCCCTCTTAACAAGGGAGGCATTCTCCATACTTGGATTTATTCTATTATAGAAAGGTTGTCTTCATGAGCCATGTTGATGTGCCATCTATGCATATTCATTCCATCTCGGAATATGTATGTGATAACATCACGAGTCTATCTACTCAACGACAGGAGAAAGACTATACCTGGGCCATTCACCACTAGTAAGGCCCGGTGGATGAATGAATCATTTACCCTTGCTCATATCAATACTATCATAGCCTTTTTCATGACCAATATGGGATAATGTCTCCCCAATGCTATGGGCCATCCACTACTAGCAGAGCCCCATAAGTGAATGAATCATTCTCCTTTGGTCATATCATCACTAGCATATCCCCATGCATGACCAATCTAGTATAATGTCTGCCTGATGCTATTTCACAGAGAAAATCAACATACCTGGGCCATTCACCACTAACAGATCCATGCGAGTGAACAAATCATTCTCCCTTTGGTCATATCAACACTAGCATAACCCCGTGCATGACCAATCTCATAGAATGTCTGCTCAATTTTGAAACATCAACACTCATCACTAGCCAAATCAACATGGATAATCCTGTGTATCATCCTCCTTAGCCAAGTTAGCATGGTCACTCTGGGAGGATATCTTGCAATCTTCTCATATGCGGATAAGTATTAGAGCTTCACTTCTCCCTTCTTTACCATGTCTTAGATGAAGTCATGCAAGAAGCTTTTGAAGTTGCACCACTTCAGAATTGCGACACTGGATGTGACATACTCCGTCTCTACTATATTGATTCCTACAGAAGCTTTCTTCTAGCTTATCTTGGAAATCGTACCCGATTCCAAGATGAAGCAACATCATGAGGTTCTCAATTTGTCTACTACACTTCCTTCTCAATCAAAATATGTATATCTCTGTAGCCTCACTTCATCACCTGAGACAAACCATATCCAACTATACCATGCTTTGTTGCCACCCACTAGAACTGCCTTGGATTCAACCAAATACTGGCTCATGGTGCTCACTGCAAAGTAAACATTTGGCCTGAAATTAACCAGGTACATCAAGGATCCAATCTATTGCCTATACATTGTGGGATCCACCAAATCTGATTTTGATGTAGAATCACTCAAATTTTTCAGATTTTTCATCATCGATGTAGTCATGGACTTGTAGTCCATCATATCGAATCTCATAAGCATCCCCTGAATGAGGAAGATCTCATTTGATCTCGCCACACCTATAATTCCAAGAGTACATCTAGCCATTATCCTCCATCTCAAACTCTGAGGCCAACTCCCTCTGTCACTGGACTAAGTCCTACTGTCCATTATGCCTCACTAGTTGCTTCCTCTGTGACTGAGACAAAATCCATACCCAGTCCTCCTAACTGGATTCCTCCTCTGTCACTATAGCAATATCTACTGAAACAAGTGTATCACCCCAGGATATCTAACACCTCCTCAAAATCTCCTCAAATAATGACACTTGGTTGTTAGTCCTAGAAGATGTCTCTCTCTCTCTCTCTCTCACCTGGATCCGAGGGGGAAATCCCTCTGAATGATTGGCTCTCCCTTTGAGCCAATAGACTCTCTCTAAGATTAATCTCACTCTAAGTCTACATCATTCTTGGTTAAAACCAATCTCATCAAGTATCCTTCAATCCCGGAGTACCATGCTCCCTCTGAAACATGACTCCCTCTAAGTCTGTACAATATTTGGAGCCATCTTCTCCCTATGCATATGTTGATCTCCTCTGAAGTATGATCTCCAATGAACTATCCTGGGAGGTTTCTCCTCCCTACCAGATCCTAAGGGATGAATCCCTCTGAGCTGGTACTTGGTGGGGTCACCTGCCTCACCACTGGTGGAGCCACATGGTCCTCCTCATAAATTGAAGGTATGTAATCAATGATGTGAATCCATGTAGCTTGAGAATATCTGAGGTAGTTTTCTCTCCCTGAAAGTATCATGGGGAGCTACATGCCATACTGCATCCTCCAAGGTATCACGAAACCATGATGGCCTATTCCTAGTCATTGCAACACCTCTAGGTAGATCCATTGACCCAACTAGCTCTACTGACTCTTCCTGATGATATGAAGAGTGAAAAAATGGACTAGAGGGATCTATATGGTCATATTTGAAGCCTTCTACTCTTCACAATCAATCTCCATGTAAAACAATTTGTATCACACAAAAGTATCCTTCTTTCCAGAAGGTTCTAACTTCGTCCTCTTCACCTTTGGTACATGGATGTATATGTTCATGTACACAACTCTATGTTTGGATAGTTTGTTCCATGTCTCAAACTAGAGACCATCTAATCTATCACCTCCTGCAACCGTCACTATAGATCCCTTTCAGAGCTACCACTCGTGACCCCTAAAATTTGTAACACCATCCAACTTGTCTTCTAATATGAAATTGGACACCATCAGTACATGAGGAAATCACAAAATCAAAATAGTAGAAAGTTCAATGTCTAGAAAAATGTCAATAAACCCTTTCAACTTTGATAGAAATTCCAACTAAGAGGTTCAATAGGTGCACTAGGGAAAGGAGAGTTTGTCTATACAAAAAAGTTTTCCTCAACTCAACCCAATAAATGGTCAACGAGCTTCACAAAGAAAGTTGTTGCAATTGTAGTAGTGTTTTTTAGGTGATATTTCAACTTTCACCAAGATACAATATGAGACCACTATGGGTGTGTTAGGCTAGGGTGAGATGATCTATGAAAAAATTAAACTTAATGTACTCCAATAAGTTTCTCAATGAGCTTGACAAGTTCAGGTCCGTGTAGTGGAAAATTGCAGCGACAAACAAAAACTGTGCAGTGGCAATATTTCAACTAGCTTTGATCCCATGCTGATATTTTATGATTCTCAGATATGATAGTTATTTCCTTGTGATTAATAAAAATATTCACTTTCATACATCACTTATCATACAATAACTATACAATGAAAATATCAACTATAACAATGCAAAAAAAATAACAAGATCTAGAAATATTAACGATACATAATAGACACAAGAACACAACACAAGAACAAAATAGTTTATCTTGGGAAACCCAACCTTGGGAGAAAACCCAACAGTCTTTCTACAGAAGAGTTCAGTCCAAGACATTACCAGTACATCACCATCAATAGCCAAAATACCATACAGAGAAGATCCTCCCCAAGGCTAGCATCACCAAGACCTAGCACCTCAATAAGATGACCAAGAACAAACAAGAATATCCTTCCCAAGTGTGGCACACTCATCAAGATACCAGAAACCCAGAAATATAAAAACTACCAAAAAAAATATAGTTGCAACTGCCTTGTGCACACGACAGAAGGAGTTGTCTGATTGTCCAAATGAAATGATCTAGTCATGTATTTATACTAATTTGGGCACCTGTATGGGTCTGAATTCTTATTCCAGGTCTTTAAATTACTTTATTGTTTTTTGTCTTTTATTTGTGGGGTCGACTTCTCTTCCTGGGTCTTCAATTTCTTCCTGGGTCTTCTGTAGTGGTGTAGATGGGTCTTCTTGTACTTTGTTGTGGAGAATGACTTGCTCGAAGTTGCAAAAATTCAACAATCAGTAGGGGGTAATCCTGATTTTTCGTACGGGAACTAGATGAGTGGAGTTTTTCCTACGTATAACTAGACTTCAAGGTCTTACACAAAACTTTGGCCCATCCAAAAAATCTTCCTGGCAACCCGGTGTCAGTAATAATCTAGGTTATCGTTTTTCGACGGGTTCTCAAATTGGGAACTCTAAATCAACTAGTTGGAATTATGGGCCTCCACCGAGGTTACCTTTTCTGGCAATGTTAAACTTTCCAGACCTATCAAAACTAATGAACGATCCAATTTTCCATGATCCAAACTGGCCTTAGGTCCCCACCAAGTTTCCTTTGGACATTCCAAAGTTTGAAGGTAATTCTAGTGAGGATCCAGTTGACCACGTGATGCCATTTCATTTATTGTGTTCATCTAATTCCTTGAATGATGATTCCATCTAACTCTATCTCTTCCAGCATACTCTAGCAAGATGCACAGTGAAATGGTACATTGAACTTGATGGCTTAGCATTTTGCACATTCCATGATCTAGCCTTGGCTTTTATTAATTACTTCCAG